>SNQJ01S0183277.1:0-13090 GCA_010110895.2 Picea sitchensis | reverse complement strand
CTCGCCCGTCTTTTTTTGTTTTTTCATAACTAAATGAATGCTATGATACAAAGGAGGAAATGAGTGTCGCAAGTAAGAAAAACTAGTTCCAGCAGTGGAACATACCTATGCTCAATGAAAGGAGGTGCATGTGGGAGATGGACACTCGAGGGAATGTTTCCTCCCAGGTATAGGGTGTCAAGATTCAAAGGATATAAACAAGGCTCTACTTGGTTGGTGATACAAACTGCTGAGGTGAGGGGCTTGTAACGCAAAAGAAATAATCGACAATAGGCTCAATACTGCAAGCAAAGAAATGAGATGCAATTACAACTTAATGCCAAAAAATGTTTGTGTTCATAATATTTGTCTAATTGGTTTGAAAAAGGGATAAACTTGCACCAAATAGACGTCCTTTCAAATCCAATTTACGAGTGTGAAAGATACAAGTTCACTCGGCAATATTTTTTCTTTTTGAAACGAGTCGGAAAAGAGCTTAAGTCAAACTCACTTAGGAGTCCTCTAGGTATAGGTCAGCATGTTTATGATTAATAAATGAGGTTCAACATAAATTCATGTATTAGCTATAAGGGACTCCCGATCCTATGATCAAAAATCTCTTCATGGGCACCAAATGAAGCAGAGGATCTAACTAGGGTACCCATGTTTGGTAAGTCTCTACCATTCGATAACGACACTTCTAGTTGTAGATAGAAGGTTTTGTGTCGCTATAAAATGGGTTCGTACCTAAGGCATATGAGTGATAGTCATAGGACAATGAAAGCGTGCATGATGGATTGGATACCTATCTTATATGATGGGTTACGAAAATACCTATCCAAAGTTATGAACGGGTGACATGGCGTTGAAAACTGCAAGAATCCCTGGATAAAACTACAAAAACCAACTCCATCCACTGTCGTATTAGTCCATTAGGCCAAAATATTGGATAAAACTATGCAAAGTGGCTAAAAATTTTCTATAAATAGTAAAAAATTAATAAGTTTACTATACCATTTTTATTTTTTACCCAAATAGTGGATTTTGGATCAAATTGCATCCAAACTTCAACTGGTTATTGCAGGAGCTACAAGCGATGGAATCGACGACTGTCTAGACCAGGTAACTCATCTTGCTCTCCTCTTTATTTTCAGTGGATTAAATTTTAGGTTCCATTTTTTAAGTTATTTAGGGTGCAATTTGAAAACTTAGGTGTACGTGGGAAACAGTTTATCGGGTCACATATACGCTTACTTATACGTGATTGTTTGAAAAACAGCTAGCATATAGGAAGCCCTATACGCAAATTTGTACTCTACGAATCGCTTATATGTTCATGGATAATGTTTTTTAAAGGTTGTTAACTCAAAAAAGGGTTTGACTCTTGCAGGATGGTGCTAGAGTGGAGAGAAAGAGAACATGAGGAGGTAGATGTTGCAGTGGAGAGAGATCCAGGGGCCCAAATGGACTTAAAAAGATGTGGGCTATACAAGTTTTGGACTCTCAAAGGCATGAGGGACCAAGTGAGATTGCTACAATTTCTCGTGGATTTTGGGGATCCGGATAGTGAGAGCTTCAACCTTGATGGACAACCATTAAGGATTGAATTTGAGGACATTTATTTCTTGATGGGATTGTCACGTCGGGGTGAGGTGGTCAACCTCAAAGCCTGGGGATATGGGAGTGACATTAAAATCAAGGAATACATAGTCGCTCATTACATTGCAGGGATCGAGAAGGTAGGGATCTAACTCCCCATTAGAGCGATAAACAATCTAATTCTCAAGATTTTTGTCCTCATTTTGACATGGATCACAGTATCGACCTCTTTGCATCAGGCTTCGAGGCCACTTATGTTCTACTCATTGGAGTTCTTGAGACCCACAGTGTACGACTGGTGCACCTCACTACTAGAGCCAGTTGACAGAATGAAAATAGGGTAGTAAAAGGAACTTTGGGTTCGCTTCTATCCTTTGTATCTTTTTCTTCGAGTGGGTTCTAGGCTTGGGACCTAGACTTGATATTATTCCTCGTGGAACTCACGATCCATCCATGGCATGGTGGACCAAGGTGATGAGGCGACGGGGGGGAGGTAGGGTTCCAACACCCTACAACGATGATGTCTTCATGACACTCATTTGGCACCATAGGCGTAGATTTCATGACTATTTTATGATCAATTGTATTTGTATATTGAGGGTGTTAGCCCCAAATTTGTACTATAAACATCATGTTTTTTGAAATATATATAAAAACATGGTTCTTCGGCCTTACTTATGTTACAATGTGTACATTGATGAAAATGTTTTCTTTTCTTTAGTTATGTGACAAATTCCAATCTAAGACAAAATTAGCATATGCATCGGATACATAATTAGAACTTCTAGGTATGTGATGATAAGTAATAAAATCAAACTGATGTTCCAAAATTCGTACCCGTAGGAATTTTCAGAGTAGAGTAGGGTCACGCAAACGGTAACTATAATTCAACTGACATACTACTAACTGGGAGTCCAGGCGAACCTCTAAAGAGTGAATACCATGTGAAATGGCATCACGAAAAAGTTCTATAACGACGGTATATTCAGCCACATTATTCATGGATGGCCCTAGGAATACACCACCTGAAGACATTAGTAGACCCTCAGGTGAGTAAACAACCCAAGCGACAGAAGCCAAGTTTCGTGTATGACGATTGGCCCCATATGTGAATCCTAATTAGACCGAAGACTCCATTGACATCTTCCAACCAAGGGAAAACTTGATAAGCAAGTTGAAGATAAAAATAAAGGGAAAATATATATACATTGAATTACATTAGTATACAAAGAGTAATTCCCAAGCTTGGGGATCAAGCATAATATGTTTTCAAATAGATCCCATTCCTGGGCTCAGCCAACATGTTCCCTTCATAGTCTTCTAATTCATAGGCTCATTTTTCTAAGACACGTCGCACGATATATGGGTCATGCCACATCAATTTGAACTTGTCTTCCCCCAGTGATTCTTTGGCTTGATCATATAGAAGGACCAAGTCACCCTCAATGTACAGTCGAGGATAGACAGACTTATCGTATTGTACCTTGACACGTCTTTTATTCGCTTCGGTAGTCGTAGAGGCATCTCGACGCTGCTCATCTAGACTCTCTAGGTGCACGAGGTGTTGTTCGATATCGGAAGTTTCAGGTAGGAGAGAAACTTCCAATATAAGAGAAGGCATCTCGCATTCAATTGGTAATATCAACTCCACACTATGTACTAACTGGAATGGATAAAAAATGATGGAATTCTTGACCAAGGTTCGGTATGCCCAAAGTGAAGGATACCACATGATCTGCCAATCAAATTTGCTCTAGCTGACAGTTTTCTGCAAAATGGTCTTGAGAGACTTTTTAATGGCCTCTACTTGTCCATTTTCCTGGGGGTAGTAAGGGGAAGAATGACTATGCTTAAACCCTAGTTTAGATGCTAGTTCTTCCATCATTTCATTTTGAAAGTGACTGTCATGATCAGTTGCAATCTCACTCGGGATTTCGAACCTAGATATAATTTGATTGAATACGAATAAGGCAGAAGTCTTCCCATCATATTGAATTGTAGGCATGGCCTCGGCCCACTTAGTAAATTAGTTTATGGCCATGATAATGTGTTGATTCCCCCCAGCCAAAGTTGGGTTACAATCCACAAAGTCCACCCCCCACTTGGTGAAGGGACCGACGGTGATGACTGGATGGAGAGGGGCTAGATGCGAGCACATTTTCCAAGTGAACACCTGGCAGGGGTGACACTTCTTAACCACTTTGACGCAATATTTAAAGATAGATGGCCAAAAATAACTGGCTCACAAAATTTTATGGGTCGTCGCAAGCCCGGATAGATGACCACCACAAGCCCACTGTGTTAGTCATTTAGAACAGACTTGGATTCTTCGTAAGTTAAACACGCAGGATATTTTCCACTCCTCGACGATACAGAGTGTCATCGATGATAAGGTAGTTCTTAGCTTGGTATCATATACGTCGTCGGTCATCTCGCGAGAGATGTTGAGGAAACTTCAAAGTTTGAAGATAGAGAATGATGTCTCCATACCAGGGGTCTGATGACGAGACAAGGAAAATGTGTTCATCCACAAATGAATCAACATGAATAACATCCTCTTCTAATCTAGGGAAGTCAGATATTAACTCTGTAAAAACTAGTAATTTTTTAGACTTCGCAGAAGCAAAATCGAGATCGAACTCTTGTAGAATGACAATCCATTTATTGTAATTTCCCCCTATGATACACCTCGTAAGGATGTATTGAAATGGATTGACATTGGCAACCATAGTAGTTTTTAAAAGCAATATATAATTTCATAATCATTGAACTGCCTGAACGGCAGCCAAAGCTATCTTTTCAACATGGGAATATTTGAGTTTAGGGCTCAATAAGTTTCGACTAAGATATAAAATCATGTGCTCGCAGATCTCATTGTCCTCCTGAACCAACACCATACCAATCGTCTCTTCGGACGTGGTGACATAAAGCAAGTAATCTCTACTGTAGATTGGATTCTTCAGTAGAGGTGTCGATACCAAGGCTTTCTTCAAAGCATCGAAGGATTCCTGGGCTCGCTCATCCCAGATAGAAGGAGTGTTCTTATTCAATAGATGCATGAAACCCTTAGTAATATTGGCATAGTTCACTATAAACCGTCATAAAAGGTTAGCTTTTCCATGTAAACCTTGAAGTTGGTGAATAGTGCGCGGGGGAGGCAATCAAAGTATTGCCTCAACCTTTAACGAATCTACCATGATCCCATTCTTAGAGACTAAAAATCCTAGAAGACAACCTAACCTAACGCAAAATATGCATTTATGAGGGTTCAACCAGATGTGATAATGGCGACATATTTCAAATACTATTCGAAGGTGCTTAAGGTGATCCACTCTCTTACGAGAGTGAACAACAAGATCGTCAAGATAGGCTTCAACTATATGCTTGAGATCGTGAAATGTGAAGTTAATAGAACATTGGTAGGTTGCTCCGACGTTTTTAAGGCCGAAAGGCATCTTCCAATATGCTAAATTTCCCCAAGTGAAAATAAATTATGTCTTATGTTGGTCCTCGGGTTTAATCTGAATTTCATTATACACTGAAAATCCATCCATAAAAGAAAAAACTTTGCTTCCCACACACTCGTTGAGAATCTGATCGATGAAAGGTGTTAGGAAGTTTTATTTAGGACAGAGTTTGTTCAGGACACGAAAATTCATGCATACGCGGATTTTTTCCTTGATTTTTATTCACGGGAACGGAATTGGATACCCATTCAGTCAAGGGAACTGGGTAGATAAATCTAGCGTTAAGCAGTTTTTCTACCTCTGCTTTAATAGCAGGGGCCTTCCTGGGATTTATAGCTCTAAGACATTTTCAAACAGGCTTAGCATCCGAGTAAGTTTTAATCTCATGTTCAAAATTCAAGGATCGATTCTTGGCATCTCTTCATATGACCAATAAAATACATCTCGTAATTCCTTGAATAGTTTGGTGTAGATCAGAATTTCTTCTAGCGAACAATCTGCACCGATGTATACATTTTCAATCTTTCCAGGAGTACAAGAGATATCGATCGTGACGGTAGGGGAGATAATCGCCATGTTTTTTCAAAATAAATGTTGTGCATATCAAGTGGAACTACGACATGACCAACTATCTCACTCAAAGTATATATAAAATCATCTTTCTCGATTCTAGCAAGCTCTGGGATAAAATAAGAGAGATGATGCATATCATCCCAAGGTCTGCTAGAACCATTCACGCCTTCAATGATAGCTTCATCCGAAGGAAAAGTCTCATCAATGCAGTCATGTGAAGAAGATGATGAAGTGGCCCACACAGGCTCCAGAACATGATCCTCCTCGTCCGGATGTGAGGTAACAAGATCCGGATCGGCGGAAGAGTCAAGAACATATTTATATGCACTCTCTGTTGTTGATAGTGGCATGGCCATTACAGCATGTGACTTACCTTCACAAGACGTCTTCGAGGAAGGTAGGGTCCAAGGATAATTAAAATAGGAAGTGCAGAAAGGAACGGACCTCTCTGAAAAAATGGGCCTGCTGGACATGGCGTATATATGGTGAATTAGTGCCATGAAGTTGAAGGTACCCATAAGGGATGAATACATTCTAACATCGATATTCTCAGTTGTCGGTTGAGAATTTTTTATCATGTGGATATACAGTCTAATAGATGCATTGAGGATAGTGTACGCAAAGGAAAACTGGTCGATCGTCACGATCTTCCCATCGTGAGGGAAAAAAAGAGTACGGAAGATGGACGATACGATTGCAGTCATAGCATAAATCTAATTGCGTCCTAGTAACAAGTTATAGTCGATGGGTGTATCAACCACCTCGAAATCCACCTCTACCGTATTCCCACCTAACTGAAACGAAAAGGCAAGAATAATACCATGAGGGCGGAAGCAACGACCATAAAAAGAAGTCAACATGGTCGGACACTAAGAAACGGTTGGAGAGACGAGGGATTTCCAACAGACTAGGGACATCACACATGTTGCAGCACCTTCATCAACAATAGTATGCTTGATGGTATACTTGGAGTAACCCACATGGATTTGGAATGCCACATGGTAAGGCAAGCGAGGCTTCACATTTGTGACGTCAAACTTGATAAATTTTGAGCCACAAGGATCTAGAGCTCCTAACATAGATAGCAAGGCATTCCTCTGTGAAGGAAACATCTGAAGTACCTCCAGAGATAACATCGCACAAGGGATTTGACCCAGGTCCTCAACAATAGAGTAATTCCAGACAGCTTTAGCATTAGAATTGTGGGTAGATCTCTTGAGTACTCCTTTCAGAATACGAGGCAGGGGATCTGGTTTTTCGATCTATAAGGGTGTCTCTGGAGGAGGGGGAGACTCTAGACCAGGTACAGTCTGTGGAGAACTGTAATTGTGAGACCGAGTGGCTACATTAAGCTCGGATTTAACCATTTTTATGCATAAACGGTCACCATATTTTGTCGATGGGTTTTGACTCCCACTCACCACATTTCTGACATTCGAAGAGATCAAGGCCATGTGTTGATTATGTGGAAAATGAATAGTCATCATAGCAGGCGGTAGAGATAAAAACCTCGCAGCTTTCGAAATTTTGTGGCATAAATGGGTAAGGTGATCATATGTACAAATCTTATAGGGAAACTTAACCTTCCACCTCTCTTTCTTTCCCTCACTAGCAATATTATTCGACTTTGAATTATTACCATTGTCCTTGGGTTTATTATTATTCTTCCCACCCTTACGATTATTATTACGTCCTTTCTTTTTATCCCCTCCTAGCTGTTGACTACCATTTGGTTTGGTCAATGATTGCACAGAATGTACATCCATCAACTGAGTAGGATTGGAGGACACAGATGAAGTTGGCCCTCCTGCAGACTAGTTTAGAGACAACTCTTTCAAATGGCTTGTCATTGATTTTGAAAATTTCACATTGACAGAGCCCACAATGCCATCGGCATGAGGCCTGGGATTTTGTCTAGGGTCATAGTTTGACCTTGGTGAATCTAGAAGAATCCTGTATAATATCCCAGACTGATCATATATAAGATCTAACTAATGGGCTTTAAAAATCGTGTATTCCTCAGAAGTGACCCCGGATGTAGAAACATCCCTCAAAATATAAGGCAGGAGAGATTTAAGGAACCACTCTAGAAGGAATTTTGGGGATATATAGGCCTTGATCAACCTCTTTCGTCTATGCCATTCCTGGATGTGGTCCAAGATATGAGTGGATTTTCCTGACTAAAGGTCGACAGAAGTTCTATTCCATCATCGTAACGAACCGGCAATTGGAAGTGGTTGAGGAAGACTAAAACCAACTGATTAAAAATTTTGTATGCCCCCCTAGGTAGATCGATATAAAATTTCGTGGAAACCCCCATGAGGTTGCGTTGAAACAATCTTAACCGAATAGAATCATCGTTAATGGAATTCGAAGAGCACCAAAGGTGAAAATTGGTAACGTGATCACCACGATCCTCACCAATTCTACCCTTGAATTTTGGAATATCCAAAGGAAGATTAGTGGGGACAGTAAGCCATGATGGATCATGACGCACGGGGTCATTCATTAACTTAGACAAGTCTGGCAAATTGAGCGTGGCTAGAAAAGGGAGACGGGGTTGCAGCATCTAACCCGAAGCTCTCTGTAAAGATTGTGGTTGGGGAATCGCAACCCATCCAAGGTTCTGGTAAGCACCATGGCCTTGTATGGGATTATAAGACCCTCCTCCGGACTCATTCATGAGGGGTTGGTTGGGCACCATTCCAATGGGAATGTCCTGATGAGGATTGAAAAAAATTCTCCCAACTGGAGTGGCTCCAGGTTGGGGGTTTCCTAAGGTATGAAACTGACCTCCTCTAGGTGTAAATCCAGAGGATAAAGATGGATTCGTCATGCCAAATGTGTTGGTCAGAATCGGTATAGAGGAGGTGGGTTTAAATGATGGAACGTGAGCAATAGATTGTTCGCCAACTTGGTTACTCCATTCAGAACCAACAGCATTGGACCCAAGGTTAAAAGGAGGAACGTCTCCAATGGTAGGAGTCATTTGCAGGACATGAGTACCCCCAAACAAAAATGGAGTATGTGGAGGATTTGTGTGTTGATGAATGCAACTATGTGATACATTCTCTGGCTTACAAACCTGTGAGATGTGGATCATTGTAGCTATGTGAGTCTTTCTCTCAGCTTATAAACCTAAGAGAAATCCCCTAAGAAGGGTACGTGGTTCCTTCCTAAGATAGATCTAGGAATGTAGAGATGAACTCCTCCATTCAAAGAGTTGAGAATAACTCCAGATGATTATCCAATGGGAAAGGTGATCAGTTGAGTTAGACATGTCTGTGGCTAATCACAAGGTGAATGTGTGAAATCCCAAAGTGATGGGTGCATCGTCATGTGAACAGAAATGAAGATGATGTATTATCCTCCTCTTAGTAGCAGATTTGATGAGAAGACTCCAGATTATTCTCTTGTATGGAAAGATTTCATAAAAAAATAATACCAGTATGTCTTAAAAGAATGATGTATAAGATATTGTTCAGAGACCAGAAAGGAAGTCTGTGATGACTTCCAAGTGGATCTATAAGATCAAGCTTGTATCTGATAGAAGTGTCGAGAAATACAAAGAAATATCTATATCTATATCCAGAGGTTTCTCACAAACAGAGGGAGTTGTCTATGATGAGACACTTGATCCAGTAAACCTGATACACTTCCACCCGTACTACCATCCATGAGTTGGAAACTATATTGGATTCTTAATGATTTTGGATTTTAGCAAGAGTGTTGTTGATCCAAACTTATATTATCACAGTGTTGGTGACGAGAGCCTGATTTTGATGACTTATTCAGAAAGCCTTGTTGTTGGATACAAGTAAGCTTTGACTTTTGATTTTGGGATGAAGGATATGAGTATGATGCACCACTTCTTGGAACAAGAAGTATGATAGAGGACCGGTGAGATTTTCTTAAGTCAAGAAAAACATGCAGTGGGAATATTAAAGAAGTTCAGTATGAAAGAATGCAAAACCACCGTGAATGATTTGAAGAAAATGAATGATGATGATTCAGACAAGATTGGTCCACAGTCGATTGCATCATTGATGTATCTGGTTAACACCAGGCTTGATTCATGTTATGCAGTGAATGTGCTTAGTCAATTCATGAGCCAGCCGAGACAGACTCATTGGATAGTAGTAAAGCATGTATTGAGATATATACGAGGCATAGTTGGATATAGCCTGATATATACCTCCAATGTGAACTTGATTTTGCAGGATATGCCAATACAGATTGAGCAGAGAGTACGGTGGACTGGAAGATCACATCTAGTCGTTGTCTTACCATGAATTTTTCCATGGTTTCATAATGCAATAGTAAACAAAACTCTGTGGCCTCGAGTACCATAGAGGCAGAGTATATAGCAGTGATTGTGCGAAGCAATGTGGCTTCACAAGATTCTGACAGATTTACTTGACCATGAGAAGGATCCTATGATGATAACCAAAATCCATGTGAGAACCCAGTATTTCCTAATGGATCAAAACACGATGAGATTAAATATCCTTATATCATAGATATGATGCAGAGGAAAATCGTACACATGAAGTACCTTCCTACACATGAGAAAATTACATACATAGGCGCCAGACTAACTTGGTGAAAAATGCCTTCCTAAGTGAGAGGGAGTATTAATGACTCCAGCTAAAAAAAAAAATCAGAGAACATATGTGTGAGACTTTGCATGATGAAGAATGCCTCCCTAGATAAGAGGGAGTGTTGATGAATGCATCTATGTGAGACATTCTCCAGCTTAAAAACCTATGAGATGTGGATCATTGCAGGGATGTGAGTTTTTCTCTCAACTTACAAACCTGAGAGAAATCACCTAAGAAGGGTATGTGGTTCCTACCTGAGACAAAGCTAGGAATGTAGAGATGACCTCCTCCATTCAGAGAGTTGAGAAGAACTCCAAATGATTATCCAGTGGGAAAGGCAATCTATTGAGTTAGGTGTGCATGTGGCTAAGCACAAGGTGAACATGTGAAATCCCAAAGTGTTAGGTGCATCGTCATGTGAACAGAAATGAAGATGGTGTATTAGCCTCCTCTTAGCAGCAGATTTGATGAGAAGACTCTAGATGATTCTCCTGTGTGAGGCAATGGGAAATAAGATCTATAGAGTGGACGTGTCTGTGGATGAGCATAGGTGAAAGTGTGAATATCTGGTTCTTCTGTGTAATGCAGTGAACCAAAGATATGAAATCCCTATGGATGTTCTTGTAGTGGATGAGAACTAGTGGGTGTATCAGATCTTTTTCTATATATATTGTTCAAGAGTCATACCTTCCAGTAACCCTAATTGTTATGTAAAGGGTACAGGTTGGCCCCACCTTAATGTGATTAATAATAAATGTATAAGAGAATTAATCTGGTTAATAATAATAATAATGTGACTTATACAGGTCGGTCATATTGTGACAATAGACACTTATGTTGATAGGACAAGTCTAATATAAGTAAAGGATGATTCCCCATTGTGGTATCACATCCTTCTTGTGAGTTTAGAAATTTCAGCAAGTACACTTCTTTGGGAAAAGTGCACACCTCTCTTGGGAGCTAGAGTTATAGGGTTTGAAGCACCCTCTTGTGTGCTAGGGTTTGTCTTGGTGGTGAAGGTCTTTCTCTTGAATAATATAGCAAAAGATCTGGTTGGGTTTTCTTCCCTTGTTGAGAAGGGTTTCCCAGGATACATCTTGTGTTCTTGTGCATGGTGCTTCTTCTTGTGATCTTGGTTGTTGCAACATTTATGGGTATGGTTAAATGATAAAATGGAATGAACTTCATGCTTAACCTAACTTATTGAAAAATCAACACTGTGGCCCCAAGTCCAATGCTAGTATATGTACCAGCCACTGGGGTGGAGGTTGAAAACTGCGATGTAAATTTCGGCATACCATAGGAAAAAGGAATCGAGGCCATAGGGATGGATTGAAAATTATAGCTCGGTGAGTGACAAAGAGACCCAAAAGGGTTTGTTGCTATAGGTTGAGTATTCACTATAGGACGGGCAGAGGTGATGATAGGCACCTTTGGCACTACAACAATTATGGTTGAAGGTGTCGAAGGAGTATCGTTAACTATATTAGGTATGGGAGTTGAAGGACTCCCAGTGTCATGTTGACTTGATTCAGTACTCATCCTTGTATGATCACAAGTCTAATAAGTGGAGGTGTGTGTACCACGTTTGGTAACTTTACACCTTTTAGAAGGAAAAGACTCAAAATGCGGTGGTAACTGTAACAAGCGGAAAGACCTGTGGGGAATTTGGTCTGACTCCATGATGAATAAAGATTCGTGATATAAAAAACAAATCCTAAATCCAATTATTAATCAAAGAGCACACCAAAAATAATCAAACGAACAATATGGACACAAACAAGATAAAGTGGCTGAAAGGGGCCTCCCTCTCTAAAGTAGGTATGCCTCGCCCAAGAGGGGCTTGAGACTCCTCTACTAAATATCATAGGTATCAGAATCAGTTATAAGGGCCCTTGTGGGCTTAACAACCAGTCCGTCAAATCCCCGCGGAGAGATAATCCTCCATAAAGGTTGTGTGTTTTCCAACCCTTATCTGACCCAGGGTACCTGCAGAATAATCCCTGCAAGTAACCTATGTGGTACCTAAGTCAAGAAACTAAGAAACCACAATATAACTGATTCACAGGAGAACAGTCATAAGTCAGGTCCACCATATGGGAAGAGTAACAAATCCCGAAACCTTGAAATCATCGCCTCTCACAGAGGTAAGGGTACTAGCAAGATCCACAGAAATATATTTGACGCTAAGAAGGTATCAGGGGGATATGCCTTCAACCAACCTCGTGCGACCTCATTCTTAACTCCAGTGTAAGCGGAGCCTCCTAATATTATCGATTATATGATGGATTTCTCCACTCCCTTAGTCAAACACATATGTTGATTTAATATCCTTGAAGAATTTTAGTCACAAAATCCTATTCCAAAGCTCTAAATCCTAAGCTAGTTTGTGCACCCTAGAAAAATAAAATCGTTATTAATCAATTTTAAATTATAGTGTTACTTTTAGTGGCCTTTCTTACTCAAAAAGGTGCGGTCGTGAAACTAGTGGTGTTATGACTCAACAAGTAAAATAAATTAATATGAATACAATGCAAGGTCCTAACTTCAATTCCTAATAAATGATATGCTTTTAAAAATGCAATTCTCAATTTAGTTCTGCAATTCCAAATAAAATGCAATCTTTCTTTAAATGTACTAAGATCAATGATAAAGACTCAAAAGATCAAAATGCCAACAATGTAAAATGCCTAATATTTTTGTATTTTCAATATAAAAGAATGAAAATGCAAGGATTGAACAACAACTTGATATAAAAACCCTACTGTATGTAAACAGAGACAACCAAGTAGGATATCAAGGAGGGAACACCCAGCCCAAGATGCAAGGACAATCAAATGAAAAGGATGATGAGAAATGCACCGCCCAAAA
>SNQJ01S0183276.1:11973-28644 GCA_010110895.2 Picea sitchensis | reverse complement strand
AACTTCTTAGTGTTATCCAAAAGATAGTTATAGTCTATATAATAATGATCACTTCTATATCTATATAAACCCTCTTCAACTTCCTTTTGAAGTTTTAATAGATTTTCTTCTATTCTTTTCATGGGATGAATACCATCAAACTTTACATGAACTGTTTCTACATATTCTTCTTCAATTGTAGAGAAAAATTCATCATCATCATTGCAATCAAGGGTTTTTGAGAGTTCTTTACCTTCATTTGAAATATCTTTGTGATCTTCCTTTTTGCCGATATCGACACATAATTCTTTGCCTTCATTTGAAATGTCTTCAAGATCTTCCTTTGTGCTATCATCACTTGATGCTTTATCTTCACTTGAAATATTTTCAAAATCACATTTAGAAATAATGTATTCAATATTTTTTGGAGATTCTTTACCTTTAGTGATCTTGATTGAATGATCTTCAATATCTTCTTTCTCCTTCTTTCTTTGGTATGTCTCCTCTATCTTTAGCCATAGATCCTTGGCGGAACTTCATTGTCCCATCCTCTCTTTGATAGGGCTTGAGAGTCCACTAAGAATAGTATTAAGAGTCAATGCATCATTCTTCTTTCCTTCCCTTTGAGTTGCAAACTTTGACTTGTTATTCAATGGAACTGATCCACCAATGGCTACCTTCCAAATAGATGCTCCCATTGTCTTCAAATATAATCTCATCTCTATTCTCCAAGTAGAATATTCTTCCTCATCAAGGATTGGAACTTCATCATCCTTTTGTGTGTCTATGGATCTCCTTCAATCTTGTTAAGGCTTGTAGTGAAGGCATGCTTTGATACCAATTGTTGGACACACCTAGCACACTTAGAGGGGGGGTGAATGAGTGTGGGGCTCTTTTTCCAAAACTTTCCTCTTTACATAAAACTCCTTAGTTAACATTAAACATTTATTCATTACTCATTGTTGTCATTTATAACCAGTTAGATGTAAACATATATCAACAACATATATCAACAATATATCATCAATAGTTCATCATCATAAGGAACACAAATGACACAAGATGTATGTACAATTTTTCTTTTTATTATGGACAACAATCCAGAGGTTTATCAACAACAACTAAATAGAGTACAACTCTACAAGAGCACCAACTCTATAATGAAAGACTCATATTACACCCTCATCACCAAATGAGATGAGGCAACAATCCTCAATAGATATCAATCTGCCAACAGGTACGTGAACTATCAGTAGTGCAGCCTACATGTGCACGTAATTTGGCGCATTGCAGCACACGCATGCACACGTCCAGTGTATACAATAGCTTCTGTATACCTTCTGAGTTGTTTAGGTTTTATCCTTAAATATCAACTCAGATCATTTGCAACCAATATATCATTTTGTTCTATCTCTGACTGTCCAATCTGGTCACTAGCCAGTCACAACATCTCCAAGGTCTCTAATAGCTTGCTCATTCTCCACAATAGATCAATATGAATGCTATCTCAAACATGTATAAGCATCTGGTATACCATAGCAATCATGTCACCACTGAATCACAAGAGTACTGATCACTCCATCAACCAACTCAACCAAATTGAACCACATCATAGAAGTCATACCAAGAATTCCCTAAGCATTCCCATCACATCAAATAATAGTATTCATAAAGACAATAATGTAATCATACCCATGTATCAGTGATAGATCTGAGGCCATAGAATGTAGATCTGGAACCTTCCTAATCATCAAAGATCTTGGCACCAACTCAAACACAAGTCTTCACCATTCTATCCACCATATTCTCCCTGTCCTCATACATCCCACATACATACTCACCCTATACACAACCAACCAGTGTATATCTCAATGTATACACACCATATACACAGACAACCTGTGTATGCATCAGAAACTAGGGTTTCTAAAGTTTCGAGAATTTTTACATCAAGATCTCCGATATTGTCGAACCTTTGATGCATCCATGAGATCCTCCTCTCGATCTCTTCCTCAAAATAGATCTTCAATCATGCTCAAGAGATCCACACCAACAGGAATCTCTCCATCAATACTCCAAAAGACATTATCACAAGAATCTCTCCATGGATACACAAAAAGGATGATCTACAAGAGACCATAGCTATCTTATTTATACTTTCATCCTTTAGGTCACTTAACCCATTTTTATGTCACTTAACCCATTTTCCTTATTTTAGGGTTCACCACTTTCCATAAATAGAAATTTCTCCAATATTTTATCATTTAAATATTCCTTCTTGATTTTTTCACTTCTTTATCATTTAAATAATGATTTCTTCTTTTAGGTCACTTTGACTTCTTTGACCTTGGGTGCTTCAAGTCTTCATATGGGGGTCCTCCAACTTCATAAGGCCATAACTCTCAAACTATGAGGAGTTACATGACATTCCACATACCACCGGAAATGGCATGACAAGCCCTATCCATATAGGATAGTTTCACCAACAACTTCATTGATCTTCATCTCATTATTCCACATATAAGCATGGGTCCTCCAACCATTCTTCTAGGAGAACTCAATCCACAAAGTGTCTTCTCGTAAGGGCTTTCACCATAAGGGGACCACTTTTGAGTTCATCCATTTGTGAACCTTATAAATCATGATAAGACAATAATGAGTCATCTTTTCATCAAACAAACTATGCATCATCATGTATCAGTGAAAACTCATTGATCCATCTTCATCTATGCATCATATCAATGATCCATCTTTATCAATTGGTTTCCACTTTGACATCTATCATTCTCATCAAGGATAATACGTATACATTGTTCATCAATAATCAATCAATCAATTACTTGACATCAATCAATAACATCAATCAATCAAACCATTTTCATCAATGACACATGATCCAACAATCTCCCAAATAATCAAACCATTGGCATCACTGACAACATGATCCAGCAACAATAAAATCCAAAATTCAAAACTAAATTAAGCTTATATGTATGAAACTCCACATAATAAAATTAAAACTTTTGATTTAAATTAAAATTAAACCAAAAACTAAAAGGAACCACACAAGGAGGAAAGGCCCATGCGATGGAGGAGGAGTGGAGTTGGGCAGCGTGCGCATAGTGGAGGAGATGTACCGGTGCGTGGAGGGGAGCAAGGAGTTTTGGTGGAGGGGAGGAGGAGTGTAGGGAAGGGGGAGAGGGAAGGGTTGGGTGCAAGAGGTGAGAGGGCTCGGGATATGGGAAGGGTTGGGACTGGTGCATGCACGAAGGTTAAATCCGAGGGGAGGAGTGGTGGTTTCGGTGATTTTCACGTAGAGGTCGTGGGTTGCATGGAGAGGAGGGAGGAGGTTGGGAGAGGGCCGAGTGGAGGAGAGAAGAGGGGGTGAGGTGTTGGGGTGGTGATTTTTCATGCAAAAAGGAAGAATGGATGGATTCTGATGTGATGGATAACGCAGAGGTGTAGGTGGTTAGGGGGTGGTGGCTAGTAGGTCTGTGTGTGAAAATGGGAGGAGTGGAGGGTGGAGGGAGGAAGATACAGGGATTTGGGGGTGTGCATGGGAATGGAAGGCCAAGAGGGAGAGAGAAATGGTGGAGTGTTGTGGTATGCACAGAGGGAGGGCTGAGCTGGAGAAGGTGAAGCAATGCTTGGTGGTGGTGGCACCCAGGTGGTGGATGGGTGGCCAACCACCACCAAATAATTATTTTCATTTTTTTTTTGACAAAGCAGGTTTTTCCCATAGTTTAGGAATAGAAGGTCAAGGGTTCAAACCCCCTCCCTTCCTAGTCAATTTCTGGGTCATTTTTGGGAAACTCTGAGCAAACGAAAAGAGAGGGGGTTGGGGTTCAAAGCTCAAGGCTTGCACATGGCCATGCACAGGCCTGCAATTTCATCCCAACTCAGAAATTTTAAATATATAGAGGGGCCATGGAGGGTCGGGCCTGGTGCCAAAGAGGGGTTCGAATCCCCTCCCCTTTGCATCTTTTCCACACACAAAATTAATTGATTTCAAAAACCACAAAACCTAAACCAACAAACATGACATGAAATCTAAACCAATACTGAGACAAGCATCCCGAAGGCAGAAATAATACTCTTCTAATCACACATTTCACCACACCCAGCAAGCTTTTTTCCATTGAAATGGGACTGAATGGGGGTTTACTTGGCTCAATGTAGGAATACTGTTACATGGTGTTGGCTGGATGCCCAATGTAGAGATACCCCTGCTACCAAGAGACCTCCTTCTGCTACCATGGAAGCCTGTTGTAGAGATCCCCCTTCCCTTGTCCAAAATGCCAAAATGGCTTTAAAGAGGGGAGAGGGGGGGTTTTGTATTTTTCAATTTAAAAAAAAAACTAATTTCCCAAAAAATGTTTGAGGAGGATGCATATCTTCTCCTCCATTTTCCATAATTTTTTTATTTTTTTTATAAATTTTTCCAATTATTTTTTAATATTCCTTGAAAACTATGCAAGTCAAAGCTTGACTTTGACTTTGACTTTATCCTTGTTGTTCTTGACTTAGCCCCAAAAAGTTGTCAGGTGAGATAGAGTCGGAATTAGACGTAAATCACGTCGTTGGAAAGGTACCAATGGGCCCGTTGATAATATGCCATCACCAATCTGAAATAATTCCATATCAACCCTCAATTTCATCTCAAAATAGTTGTCGGTCCCAAAATCCCTGAATTGCTGGTGGGCCCACATGACACCCAATCTTGCGAAAGGTGCCAAATCGCCATACAATATCCAATCGAGGAAAATGAGGTACTGTCGGAAATGTATCGATGATTAATTCAATAATGTGGACATATATTTGTGTGATGGGGAAATTAATGGTTGTTTTATCTATCATGAAACCCTGCCATGCGAGTTGGTTGTCCCCCTTTGCTGGAAATAATTGACCAACTTGTCACATCTCTAAACAGGCCATCCGAGTTCAGAATGAGGAAAATGATGATCCTTTGGAAAGGTATATGAGTCTATTACATCATGAAATCGTTGAATCCATTATTTAAAACTCTTTACCAACACATTTTAAACCACGAAGCACTGCAACCAATTTGGTGTACGAAATTGGTCATGAACTTGTGAAAGCTCGTTCTTACCAATCATGGGTCGAAACCAAGCACGGGATATACCGTTGGAAAGGTATAACAATTCCCTACACCATTTATGGGTTTTATTTTCCTTTTGAAACAATAATATAAACAAAATCATACCAGGAAGTCACATCTATTGGTTTTGGCCATTCAGGTGACGCTAACTTTCCGTCCTCCGTACGGGGTCATACGGACTCGGAATCAGGATCATGATAGCATGTTCGAAATCTTGTCCTAATCCCTACAACATGGAAGAATTGTATTTCCTGAATTTTGACTAGATTTCATCTTATCCTTTGCAAAAGGACCCCATCTCCAAGGGACCCACCTAGTGACAAGCAAAGGGGACCAACATTAAAATTCTTGTAAACTACGTGATTAGCTCATGAAACCTGAACTAAACAGTGTTGAAATGAGGAAGAAATGATTTTGGAAGTTTTAAAACCCTCTTAAGGTATCCAAATGATACTCTTTCAAGGGCAGAGGCCATAGTAACTATGACCTCCACCACTGTCTTGGACTGGAAACATAGCACCAAGGGATGTTTGTGGAGCAATGACTGTGTAAAACACCATGTTTAGCCTAGAGTATATTTTTGGGTCAACATTCTTGGCACCGGAGGGGAAAATCCTTCCAAAGCATGTAGAACAATGTGATCACCCATGTGGTAGGCATGAATAATCGGTGGAAATTTATACTTTGAAAGTGATCGATGTGGGTGAGGGGGGGAATTCAACTATAGTATACGGACCATTTTTCACATTAGGGATAACAGAAGAATGAAAGTGGTGTAGTAAAGATATACATCTGAATTTATACTAAGATTCACATAACATAGAATAATGGGAATAATGACCCAGGTTTTGCTGAGCAATGTGGCCCAAGTGACATGGGTCCCTCACCCAGATTATGGTTTAAATACAATAATTGAGTCTTAAGGTGAACCTTGGATCAACACAAAGTCTCATGCATGTCTTCAATTCTCGACATACAAACAAGCAAATGGGGATTTTTTGAAATCAACAACCCACTGGAGGAAAACTAGCAAGCAAACCAATCAAAGAAGGGAGTAAGGAAATATAAAAAACCTTTGGCAGTAGGTTCTGAAATATCAAGCACTCACAAGTGATGAAACTTTGTAGGAAAAAATTACCATTGCTTGGAAAAAATAAGATTGTAAGTGGTTAGGAAAAGTGCAGTTGCAATCGCATAGTTATGTAAGCCATCATGCCATCATGGTTTTCATCTTCACCATAGAATGATATGTTACCACCTTAGACTTTCCCTACCAAATTTGATTAAATAACAATCAGGTTTACTGACATTTAATATGACATTAATATAGAGTTTCCTAAAATTCCAAGTATGATAAAAGGGATCCTAGGAGCTCATTCTTTTCAAATAGCCATCCAACAATAAGAACAATTCCCTTCCCATTGAACACTAGACAAACCAAAAAGAAGACAACCTACAACATTAAAATAAAAAATACCAAAACTAAGGGAAAAATAAAAGAGGGGATTATACTCCAAAATCGAAACCAAACAAGGAAGAAGACTCAAAACGGAAACCAAGCAAGAAAAAAGGCTCAAGAATGAAACTAAGGGGATATATACAAACATGAAAAGGCAACATCAAATAAATACAAGAAGGAAAACCAACAACAATGAATACATACAAACAAAAAAAGAACAAATGGTGACTTATGTACAAGATGATGAGGCCTCTCGGGAGTAAAAGAACTTTAGGTGATGACCATTCATAGGGAATTGAAGTGGTTCACCATCCAAGGTTTTTAATCTGAAATCATTTGTCCCTAATACCTCATAGATTGTGTAAGGACCGAACCATAAAGAATCAAACTTGTGAGGTTTGTATGGGGCCTCGTGTGATTTGTCCCACAGTAACACATCATCTCCTACTTTGTGATTTACCATTGTGGCTCTTTTACCGAAGGAACGTTTAACAATGTCTTGATTCTTTTGGAGGTGTTGGAATGCATAATTTCTAACCTATTCTAGTTCGATGAGTGTTTCTAAACAATGTTGTAATGGTTGGAAATCATCTTCTTCCTCAGCAATATCCAACCTCAAGGCTGAAATTTGTAAGTGAACAAGCATGAAAAAAGGGGCTCCATACACCAGAGTGTAAGGAATTTGACCTGTTTCTATCTTAGGGGTTATACGATCATCCCATAAAGCACACTTTAGATTTGTATGCCAATTATGCTTGTTATCCTTGAATATCCTCTTAAAGATCCAAATCAGATTTGTATTTGTTGATTCAACCTATCCATTACCTTGGGGGTAATAGTTGGAAGATCAAAAAATTTGGATGGCATATGTAACACCAAGGTGGAGCATGAAATCAGACATGAAAGATGATCCATTATCAGTTAATATCTCTGCAGGGGTTCCAAAACGAGATAAAATGTTACGTTCAATGAATTCTACCACCTATTGACTCGTAGAATTCCTAAGAGTGATTGCTTCATCCCACTTTGTAAAGTAGTTTGTAGTTGTTAAGATGAATACATGACCAGTGTTGGAAGGTCATGAAACTGAACCAATAAAGTCCATGCCCCATCTCACAAAAGGGACTTGGACTTCAATAGGCCTAAGAGGTAAGGAAACTAACTTTTTCTTCCCAGTGAAGCATTGGCAAGCTTCGCATTTTTGAACTAGTAAATGGGCATCTTTTTGGAGTGAAGGCCAAAAGTAACCTGCATGTAAAACTTTTTCTACAGTGGTTTTGGATGAAAAGTAACCTCTACAAACCCCAGAATGGCATTTTTAAAGTGCCATTTGGGCTTGGTTAGGAGTCAAGCATCGTGACAAAACCCCATGAAGGTTCCTTTGATAAAGGATTTGGTCTTGTAAAACATACCAGACAACTTGTAAATGAAGTGTTTGCTTGGATTTATTATCCATGTCCAATGGGCACACATCATTGATTCGGAATATATGATAGGTTTGTACCATGATTGTGAGGCTCACTCAGTTTCATTAACCAGTTCTTCGAGAGAAATCAAGTCATCTACTTGAGGTGGTTCAACTATGACCGAGGGATGTGATTGGGTTATCAATTAAGCCAACCCTCTCCCCCTTATGGTTTTCATCTGTTTAATGTCCAAGTCATACTCTTTTATGCACATGATCCATTTGGACCACTTACTATGCAATTTGGTTTGATTCAAGGCAGTGACTAAGAGAGACGTAGGCACAAAAACCTGAACTTTGTGGCCTTGGATGTAATTTTGAAATTTCTCCAAGGATTTATACAAAGAATAACCATGTTTCTCTAGTGTAGAATAGTTCAGTTGGTGTGTCTTCAAATTTTGTCTTATGAAGGTAATTGGCCTAAGATTTTCCTCATGATCCCTTTGCAATAGAATTGCAAAAATCGTCTCCTCTAATGAATTAGTGTACATGACAAAGTCTTTAGAGGGATTAGGATTGATTAATAGAGGGGCAGAAGAAATGGATTTCTTAATGGATTCAAAATCCTAATGGGTAGGGGGGTCCCATTTGAACCGAATTTCCTTCTTCATAAGATGATTTAGAGGTTTGACTACTTGAGAAAAATTAGGAATGAAGCATCTCAGGAAGTTTATCTTTCCAAAGAAAGATTGCATTTCTTTTTTATTAGTAGGTAAGGGTAGATTTTTTATTTCTACCACTCTCTCAGGATCAACTTTGACACCTTCTTGAGAGATGATGTGACCCAAAATTTTTCCCTCCATAACACCGAAAATGGTCTTCTCAGGATTTAAAGATATGCCAAACTTACGACATCTAAGAAGAACCTGCCTGAGGTGATCAAAATGACTACTTTGTTCTTTGGAAAAGACTATGAGATCGTCAAAGTAGACAAAAATAATCTTACCCAATAATCCTTTGAAAGAAATTTCCATGGCACATTGAAAGGTGTTCCCAGCATTAATCAAGACAAAAGGCATCTTGTTATATGCATATGTGCCCCAACGAGTAGTGAAGGTGGTTTTGTGACTATCAGAAGGCTTGAGGGATATCTGATTGTAACCTAAGAAACCATCTAAAAGGGACATCATTTGAGACCCAGAGACTTCTTGGAGGATCTCTTCCATTGGTGGGACGGGATAGTTGTATTTTAGGGACACCCTATTCAAATGTCGAAAGTCAACACACAAATGAATATCACCAGTTTTCTTCCTAATGGGAACCAAATTAGATACCCATTGTGAGTAATGGACATGGTATATGACCTCTAATGCTTCCATCTTGTCGAATTCATCTTTAATCATTTGTTCCAAAGCAGGGTTTTTTTTTCTTTGTCTCTGCCTATAAGGTTTTCAATCAAGGATTATGGGTATGGCATGGACTATCTCCTGCATATTGAAAAACTTGAGATCCTCATAGGACCAAGAAAAAACATCCTTGAAATCTATTAACAGTTCCATGAATTGAGTGATCTCAGAAGGGGAACACTGTGAACCTATATAGATTGGTTTTGGTTCTTTCTCAAATCCCAGGTTAATAGGGATGGCTTCTCGCACCTTCCTAATAGATTCTCTATCAATACTAGGTGCAGAAGTAGTAGCATCATTGGAATGAAACATAGATTCCAATATGGACAAACTAAGGGGAATCTTATCTGTCTTCAATTGGATTATGTTCCCCATTTCCTCTTCCAACTCATGGATGATATGTAAATATTCGAATTCCTCGTTGTTTTAAAGGAATCTACAGATTTTTTTGTCAGTATCAAAAAATTTCCAAGAGTCAACATTATCAGGTAATGCGTGTCTATGTAAAATTTGGACCTTTATATATTTGATAGACCTTACAAAATCTGAAGTGAAGAAAGAAATATCCAAGGCCAAAGTATCAACTATTTGGTTTGCAGCCCTAAGTACGGCTTGAATGTTGAAAGATAAGAACCTCTCAATAAGTTCCTTATCCCTTCGGTGGTATTGTTTGAGATGTGGGTTATGAAATTCATATTTATATCTAACCTAATTCACAACCAATTCATAATCCTCGCTTACCAACAAATGGTGAATTCCTAAGTCTAAGGCCTTTTGGAGGCCTTGAACTAACGCTTCATATTCAACCATATTATTAGTGCTAGGGAATTCTAATCGAAAAGAGAAAGGGATTGCCTTTCCCTTGGAATCACACAAAAGAACCCCAACCCCATATCTGTACTTGGATTTAGCACCGTCAAAATCCATACTCCACAAAATTTCTTCCAACTCAGAAGGAGGGACATGTGCATCTTCCTCAGATAACACAGTATATGTACCCATACTTGTATATTGAAAAGACACATGTTTTGTATTGTAGGAAGCAGGTACAATCTTCTCTCGGTATTTTGGTTCCCTTCTAATGACAACTTCAACACCCTTATGAGGAAAGGTGAAGGGTGCTCTCCATGAATTAATGACCCTTTTTTACTTTGGTGGACCACTGCCTCCCTAAAAGCATGCTATATGATCCATCTATATCTATTATAATCACGTTTATGAGAATGCTCACCTATGGAGCATGGTCATAAGTAATGGATAAGTCCTTGATGTAACCAATGGTTTCTACTGTCCTTGAATCCAAAGATAACAGATATTTACATGGGAGAGTGCATTCAAGACCCAGTCTTCTCATGACTCTAAGAGGCATGACATTGTGGCTCACTCCTGTGTCAGCGACATAGTTATGGAGCACAAAATAAAAAATTAAAACTGAGATATAGAAAGGAGGAACCCTAGGGTCTAAATCAATAACATCATAAGCTTCCTTAGGTTGGGAAGAGGAATTGTTTGTTCCATTCATGGAGTAGGGGGTGCTTGTAGAACATGTGAAAGGTTTTCAAACTGAGAAGGTGTTCTAAGAGCATCTAATAATGTCATGTGGGTGGGAACCTTCACTAGATATTCAATGATGTTGTAAGGTACCGGTGTTGGGAAGCAGAGTGGTGAATTATTAGGAAAATTTACCTTGTTTGGTGTCCACAAAACCCTTTTCCTTGGAGGGGGGGGTAATCTACCATTCATGGGAATTTTACCTTTTTTATTGTCCTTGGGATCGATTTTGGTCACCTCTATTCCTTGTGGAGTGGTTTTAGGGGCCTGACTCCTAGTTTCTATAACAAATCTTTCAGACCCAAGAGGATCATCATCACAGGGAATAGAATCTTCCATTTTAACTTGGTTGTTTTGGGAAGTGGAAGCAAGCCTACTTTTCACTGGAGGTAGAGGGGCTTTGTCGGTTTTATAAAATTCCATGTGATGTGTATATGAGTATAAATACTTGGGATCATGGAAGTCCTGGAAAAAATGACACCAATCCACTTCAGAAGCATGTTTCCTAGGAGGAACAGTATGAGGAAAAGGAGGTCTTGGCCTTGCAGGAGTAGAAAATTGCAAGTCATTCACCTTTTGATTAAGGGAAAGTATTTGGTTGTTAATGTTCATTAACAACTTGAGTGTTTTTGAGCTTTCCCTTTCTTCAATCCTCTAAGTTTGGACAGGCAGAGGTTCATACCAAGGACCCTCGTTTTGATGTACCTCATTCCTAGGCCTCTCGTTAAAATGGGGATGCACTAAAGGCAAGTGAATCATACCGGATTCCTCCATGTTTCTTTCAATTTCCAGGGCACTAGCCTTGGTCGCATTTAAAGTTTGTATTGATTTATCTTTCAATATATAATTTACATTCAGATTCATAGAGGTCATGTAATAATGGAACAAATTGTTCCCAGATGGTTGGGAAGCAGTTGGGATCCTATTCAAGGTCAAGGTAAAGTGTTGATTAAAATTTCAGATTTGCTCACCCTCATGGATGGAGATGGTTGTGAAATCCCTAAGCAGTGAATCCACATCATCTTCCCCTTGGAAATGTTTCTTGAATTATTGGATCATAGTGTCCCAATATGGGATACAATCATTGGGAAGAAATCGATACCATCTCATTGCTTCACCCTCAAAGGTTATTACAAAGAGTCCAAAGATGACATCGGGAATTGTTATGTCCATAAGCGTTAATGCATCATAGAATATTTTTATATGTTCTTCGACACTCAATGTACCAGTTCCACTGAACTTAAGAAGCATGTTTGGAGCATCCACAAGTATGTCATGAAGGGTTTTGGTCAAACTCAAAGGGGTCCCAGGTTGCCATGGCATTGACATCGAAACAACTATGGGAGGAATGACAATAGTTGTTGGAATGATGAGAGGAACAACCTAATGATTAATAAATGTTGTTAGATTGACTAAGGATTTATTTAGTAAGGGGATTTTAATAGAAGAAGGGGAAGAGGGTGACTCAACTCACATGATAGGGCTAACGATTTTTCCTGGTTTCCCAGGTGTAGGTCTCTCACTACTTGTTTTCTTTCATGAACTTTGACTTATTGTATTCCTTGGGGACACTGTTTCCATATTCTTAGGATACTTCTGCCCTGCCAGCTTGCAAGGGGCTCAAGTAAGTACTTTGAGTACAAGAGATGTATCACACCAACAATCCTACTCTTTCTAACATGATGCAGATTAACCCAACTATAAACAAATCTTTCTTTTTTGTTCTTCTCAAAGTGGAAGGTAAGATATGATAGATTTATAACTTCCCATGTGAGTTCGAACAAGTAGAATCTGAAACTGATAAGGTAAAATGAAAGGAAAACTAGATGGTATTTATGGCTCCCATATGCAATAGAAAATGCAAGGAAACTGAACTATAACAAGAACCAAAGAAAATTCTAAAGGGTTACTGAAAGACCTTGCCAAAAAATTTTGTTAACAAGTGGGAAAAGGACCGCAAAAAATTTGGGTCCAATTCCCAGTATAATCTTGGGATACAATGAAATATAAAGAGGTTTGCAAGCTCCCCGGTATGGTCACCAAAAAAAGGGACGTGTTATAAGAAAAATATGTCTGTTGGGACAAATCCGACCTATCTGAATGTGAATCTGGTTACAACCTTTTTGATAGCTCGGCACGAGGAAAAATATACCCACACCTCAGGTGGTCTTCACCTGAGGCGGTAATTAAGGGGGAAAAGGAGAGGTGAAATATTTACAAGAAGTATTTCTTAGGACCACCCACCCTGGGTGTTCTCCTCCATCAACTTCCTGGATGGCCAAAATGGCCTGGGGTGAAAAATATGGATAGTAGGATGAAACTAATCTCATTGATTTTTTGAACAATGAACTAAAAAAAGATAACAACAAGATGTTCACTCCCTTAAAGCATTGGAAAATGTCCCAGAATGGGTCCCCAGGGTAAACTGGTGTCTTGAACAATTAACCAATGGATGCCTCAAGTGAAAGAGTGAAAAACAAGGTTGAAACATGAGCTTAAAATATACATCCAAGTCCTTTTAAATGGTTGTAAATTGAGAACAACAAGTTGTTCGAATCTTTTTAAGACATGGAAATAAGCCCGTAATGGCTTGATACCCCCCGGGGTGACCCCCGAAGTGATCCAGGAAGACCATTAAATAAAAAAGGGGGCTGTAAAATGGGATGGATGACCTTTTTACAAGCTGTTACACCTATGATATATGGGAAAGTATTCACAAATTTAATTTTTGGTTCATGGGTGAAGGGTGGAATGACGAAAGGTTTAATTTAAAAGTATTTTATGGGTGAATTTTTTAGTTTATTTACACATACCTTTGTCACCACACGGTTTTGAAGGCTATCTCGATCAGGAAAAAACATCCTGGAACTATGCCAACCAGTATACGAAGAGTATTCCTAGCAAACCATGGTGGTTAGGTTGAAGAGTGCCCCATGCAGTTCAGAGAAGAAGGGATTAGCCACTTCTCATCACTAGCACTTTTGGGCTCTTAAAATCACTTGGATGGAAGAAGGATACTCAGAAAAAGGAAGAGGCCTAGGACCCCCCTAAGGGGATTTTTAGTTGAGCTTACCCAAGCAAAGTAGTATTCCAACCAAGCTAAGCTAATCGACTCCTTAACTGTGTGGTACTAAGGAAAGACCACTCGACATGTACTAACTAGAAAACTCCAGAGGGGCTCCTAATGAAGACTCCCTAGCTTTGACTCTTAGTGTCCTACAAAATTGAAATTGCTTGAAATGAAACACCAGGCCATCCACGTGGAGAGGTCACGTCTTGATTTCAAAAGCGTTCTTCCTAGTTACTAAGTTTGAAATCTATCTAAAACTATATACATAATACAAGTAAATAGGTAGGTGACATATATTTCATGACTAAATAATATGTATATGTATGTAGATAAATAGTATAAGTTTGGTTTGAGTGTATGGGGCAGACCCCTAGATTGTTTTCAAGTATTTTGCGGCTTTTTGTGTGTATTTATCTTGTTGATTTTTGTATGGACCCTTAACTAATTAACTAATTACCAAGAACCAAAGGCTTAGGGTTAGGTCACAAGACACTTGTCACTTTTGGAAAAGTGACAAGTGGACCAACCTTAAAGTCTTTTGTCTTTTCACCAAAAAGTAATCCTATCCAAAAGGTATCTTATCTAAAAGGGATCTTATCCTACATATTACAAAAAGTATATTTTCATAAAATGACAAAATCAAGATGCCACATCACCATTTTCCTTGGGATTTGTGTGACCCCAAAGGCTCTTTGATTGCTTCCATGTTTTGCAGCTATAGGTGAGGTGATTTAGGACTATTCTAGGGCATCCATGGTTTCTGGATTCACCGGGATGAAGCCCCAAGGTGTGAGGAAATTTTTGAGTTTCTTAGGAGGGAAAGGGGCCTTTGGGATTTGGTCATTGTAAGTAAGGAAATTCCCACTGATTATACCCCCCCTTTTCTACCTATAAGTTTCCCTGTGAGTTGGTCAAAGCATGGCTTCGATTTGGGCTTGTTTCGGTGAGGGGAACCCCTATTTATAAACCTTGAGAGGCTCTTCCCCTATACCAAACATCCAAAAAAAATGTCCTTTGTTTTTCCCATGTTGTACCTCTATCCGCTAACTTTATTGTTCCTTTCGTTTGGTGCAAATCTGACTTGGGATGAGTAAAATATGGCCTCAGAATGTTACACGAGAAGGAGTTGGTCGATAGACTGATCAAGGAAAAACTTGTAATTGGGGAAAAATTCTAGGTTGGACAACAGAATTGATAGGCTTCTACAGGCTTGCATACTTGTAGCTGAAATGGGTTTTCCTCACTCAACCCAATTTGGCCTCGGAGGCCCCCAATTAGGCCTCCTTCTGGTGCATGTTTGTCAGGCCAATAATGAGTCGATGTCGCTCTGGGACATGCCACTCAAATTCTAGGGTGCAATGGTAGAGGTGAATTCCAAGGATGCATTTTGGGCTTCTCCCTGGTCATTTTGACTATTCATAGGCGACAATAAGTGTTACACATCAAAATTACTCACTTTGATAGTGTCGCAAGTGTCATCATCGTAAGTGTCGCAACTGTCGCATTTTGCTCACAAGTGTTGCAAGTGTCAAGCAAAGAATACTGTCATGATGCCTATGTCATGCCTATAATGACATCAAGAAGACACTTGACACACAACAAACGCTTGATTTGGAAGAGGAGGAATGATTAACTGGGCTTATGAACCACTTGCCATCTGAAAGAAGCTAAAAAACTAGGTTTTTATAGGAGAGCGCTCCCCTATACCTCTTTTGGGAGTGTTGGAGCCCCCCCTTACACTATCTGGGACCACTATAAATCTTTTTTAGCCCTTCTGGGGGAGAACTGGTGTCTTTATGGAGTGTTGGCACCCCCCTTAAGCCTACTGGAGAGTGTTACAACGCTCTGAAGGCCCTTTTCAAGGAGTGTTGCCTATTTTGGGCAGTAGTTAAGTTGTTGAGATGAATGGGGCAAGGATCCTTTCAATCTTGGAAGGTAGTTGGATTTGAATGCCTAGTCCAGCCATGATCTTAGGGAAAATCCTTAACTAAAGGAGGAAAAACATCAACTTACCCCAAGGATATCTCAATTGGTTGAGCCTATCCAAGGCTATATAAGCAGGATTTCTTATGGTGAAAAGGAGATGGAAATGGAGAATTACACCAGACTTATGATCTCATAAGTGGTGTTGGATCAAAGGTGATTTGGAAGCATAAGACCTATGATCTCATAGGGAGAAATTGGTGAAGTTATCGTCATTCAGATCGTGGATCTTTTGAGCAAGGGTTAGACAAGGAGGACTTGGCAGAACTGCTACAATCCATCTATGGCTGTAAGTAATGTTTTGTCCTCATTAATATGATTTTCTTGTCCTGTTTCTTTCTAATTTGTGTTCAATCTCACATGAATTTGTCTCTTTAGTAGATAGATCTATTACGGACTAATCTTTATAGAGTAGGAAGTGGTCGTACTTTGTTTGTCTACAGGATTCATCGAGGAACAAAAGATTGGAGCTCAACTCAAAGCGTGTAGGGACAAACGTCAATTAAAGGTACTTCTCTTCTCCTTCCTCCTCACACACTAGTCCACCTAGATCTAAAAAGAAGTCAATGACCATGATAAGCACTTTCTATCTTAGAGTTAAGAGTCTATCTCTTTGAGGAGATCTACCTGTCTGTAGGGAGATTTTCCTACAACAATAAGCCTCTGTATGGAAAAGTTATAGAATTAAAAAGGTCGAGT
>SNQJ01S0183276.1:0-11963 GCA_010110895.2 Picea sitchensis | reverse complement strand
TTTAAAAAAAAATAATAAAATCCAAAATTCAAACCTAAATTAAACTTATATGTATGAAACTCCACATAACAAAATTAAAACTTTTGATTTAAATTAAAAGAAAACCAAAAATTAAAAGGATCCACACACGAAGGAAAGGTCCATGCGGTGGAGGAGGAGCGGAGCTGGGAACCATGTGTGTAGTGGAGGAGAGGTGTTGGTGTGTGGAGGGGAGAGAGGGGTTTTTGTGGAGGGGAGGAGGAGTGGAGGGAAGGGGAAGAGGGAAGGGATGGACATAGGAGTGGAGAGGGTTCGGGATATGGGAAGGTTTGGGAATGGTGTGCACATGAAGGTAGAAGATGAGGGGAGGAGTGGTGGGTTCAGTGGTTTGCACGTAGAGGTTGTGGGTTGCATGGAGAGGAGGGAGGAGGCCGGGAGAGGGTCGAGCAGAGGAGAGGAGAGGGAGTGAGGTGTTGGGGTGGATATTTTACATGCAAATCTGGAGAATGGATGGAGGCCAAGGTGGTGGATAACGTAGAGGTGGATGTGGTGAGGGGGTAGTGGCTAGTGGGTCTGTGAGCAAAAATGGGAGGAGTGGAGGGTGGACAGAGTCAGATACATGGCTTTGGGGGTGTGCATGGGAATGGAGGGACGATATAGAGAGAGCAGTGGTGGAGTGTTGTGGTATGGATAGAGGGAGGTTCGAGATGGATAAGGTGAAGAAACAATTGTTGGTGGTGGCGTTCGGGTGGTGGATTGGTGGCCAACTAGCACCAAATAATTATTTTCAATTTTTTTTGACAAAATTGATTTTTCCCATAGTTTAGGAACAAGAGGTCATGGGTTCAAACCACCTCCCTTCCTATTCAATTTCTGGGTCATTTCTGGGCAACTCTGAGTAAAGTAAAGGGGAGGGGGCTGCAGTTCTAAGTGTTACAGGGAAATCCCCTGCAGACAAGTGAATCCCCTCTTGGGATCTAGAGTCCTAAGACAAAGAAAAAAAGGTGCTAATGTTGATCACATACATCCCTTTAAACCTAGATAAACTAATGTATAGAGAAGAGGAAGAAGGTGTACCATTTTATGATGTTTGTCCTCACCCAGTCCTGAGTTGAGCTTTGATCTCCAAGCTCTTCGACAAGTTCTGCAATCCAATGAAAGTCAAAACATGCTTCCTATTCTACTATTATTAGATTGAAACCAGATCTATCTATTAAAGACAAGTTCATGTTGATAAACATAATCTTGAAGGAAACATGAAAAACACATATATATTAATGAAAACAAAGCAAAGTGCTTACAACTATAGATGCATATGCAACATCCTAACCAAGCTCTCTTTGTCCAAACCCTTTTCTCAAATGATCCACAAGAAGAATGCCTATGCTTCACTGATTATATTCCTTATGAGATCATAAGTTTGATGCCTTCAATGTATCCTTATTTCACCATGAGGAGGCCTCCTTATATAGGCTTGGATAGGCCTAGCCATATTAGATATTCTTGGGATAGGTTGAATATCTCTCTCCTTTACTTGTGGATCCTCCCTAAGATCAATCCTTGACCTCAAATTCGAATCAAACCAACTTCAGAGATGTAGGGTATTTTTCCCTAATTTTCCTCAACAACCCAATATTTTCTCAAACAGGTCAGCACTCCCCGAAAAGGGTGCACAGAGCATTGGAACACTCCCTCAAAGAAGGGAAAGGATCACTAGAAATCCCTGACAGTTGGTAGGGGATCACTTCCCTCCAAAAATGATTTTTGAGTGGTCTTTTCTATGGTAAAGGATTTGTTCTCCCTGTCAAATGATTTCTCCTTCTTAAACTAGTATTTGAAGGTGTCTTACATGTCCTTATGATGTCGTTAGAGACACAACATAGGAAAGATGACACTATGATGTTTGTGACACTTGGGGACAAAATGAAACACTTGTAATGATGACAATAGGTCATTATTGAAGTGATTAATTTTTATGTGTAATAGATTTCCCCCCAAAGTGCGAAGTTAGAAGATGAAAACTGATGACGGAAGTACTTTGTATACTTTTTTGAGCAAGGGTATGGACTCACAGAACTTGATGGAAGCTGTACACAACCATCAAACAAATATTATGATATGTTTCAAACCCAAGGAAGACATACCTATGCTTGAGTGATAAAGACTTTTACGGTATGGACGCCATAAGATACACTATGGATCCATAATTATATTAAATAAAAGGTATAGCCATTGAAGATACAATGTGGATCTATACTTCCATGACATAGACTGATCGTAGCCATGAAAAAAACACAATGGATCTACGAGATGACAAGACATAGCCACAAACCAATACAAAGTGGATCTATGTGACAGTATATGTGTCAATGTTCAAGAGAAACTTTGTTGTAACCTCAGTAAAGTATATATCAGAGTTATCACTCAACCTAGGGTCTTCTTATTGATCTTAATTTTCGTATGAATCTAACCATGTGAATAGATGTCCTGAGGTCAAACATGGAAGAAACCACTTGATTACTGGTCAATGAGGTAAATCGTTAACAAGTGTGATGGAAATCACCATTGATGTCAATGATTCCTAAGGTACCCTAGTACATTCCAGTGAATGTGAATAAATGAGTTGAAGTCAAACATCTGTGGAATCATCCAATCATAGGTAAATTATGTAAACCCACTTTCAGACATGAGGAGGATTGCCAATGAGGCATGTAGGTCCTAAGGTACTCACTGGTTTCTAAGTCTAGTTCCCTAATAGGGTGTTGAAGTCGACAGGAATGGACTCGACGAAGGAGGTCCTTGATGTACCCCTCATCAACAACACGAAACTGACACAGAGATGTAAATTGGTGGATCAAATGAACATGGACTGACATGGGTATTGAAACAAGAAATTTGTCATGGTTGACTCTTCAAGGTAGATACTTCCCTTGAACACTGAAGCACAACAGCAAAAACATGACATGGACCAAAACACGATAATGTAGTCGATACTATGACTTTCGTCGTGTGACCCAAAGGAGTAAGAAAACTTAGAGGATTGGTTCAGTGCAGAGGTTCAGAGTATTAAAATGCATGCAAACTTTCGTGTTCAAGGGAGACCGTAAGAGTGATTGGTGATGTTATCAAAAAACTGCTTGTCTTGCTTCCTTCAAAATTCCCACCCCATCCAGATAGACGAGTACCTCTTTTTAATTTAACGAGCTCGAGGAGGGTAACACATGCTCAATATAACTCACCTTTGGTAAGTCCCTCTTCCTTTGTTTAACGAACTAGAAGAAGTAAGGGTTCAGTCCCATATGGGCCCTTCAATGTATGATTGTTTAATGAGTCCAGAGAAGGTAAACTCGGTGGTTTTTTATGTTTAGAGAGTTTGAAAAGAACTTAAATACGAATCTAGTGTTGTCCTTTTTCGTAAGGTTACTATTGTGATGCCAAAAAAGAGATAAATTATCTCTCAAAATATGCTCTTTCAAACCTTTTAACGAGTGGGAAAGGAACCAAGATCACTCGACGATCTTTTCATGTTTGGAGAGTCTGAAAAGAGCTTAAATATGACTCAAGGGGGTTCCTTTTTTCTATAATCTTTACGAGTCCAAAAAAGTGATAAAAGTATACTCAGTTACATTCTCATGTTTTTTCGAGCATGAGAAAGAACAAAGACTAAGCTCGGTATTGGTTTCATTTTTACACAAGCTTGAAACAAAATTAAACTTATGCTTGTAAATTCCCAATGTAATTTCCAAAGGGATACCCATGGATGGTTGGTACTCTGCCCCCAGCTTGAAAAGATAGAAGAATAAATCTAGAATGATAATCAAAGGTTGGAAACATGCCCCCCCAAGCTTCAATTCATTCCCTGACTTTGAGGTTGTTACCAATTTTTGTACTAGATGGAGAAAAAGGATAAGGGTGGATTAAATGAAGGTTAAAAAACTAGACCTATCGAAAGACTTGACTCGAAGGGAGAGGTGATTGTTTCATTTTTTAAATCTTGACACATATGCTCAAGGCTCTCGGTTCAATCCCCATATTTCTATTTCATTTTTTAACGATCTTGCCACAGAGAAGCAAAACTATGCTCGTGGCGTCTGTTTCATTTTTTAACGAGCTTTCTATAGAGAGGAAAGGGATTTTTTCCTGATTTTCCTCAACAACCCAATATTTTCTCAAATAGGTCAGTTCTCCCCCAAAATGGTGCATAGAGTATTGGAACGCTCCCCCAAATAAGGGAAAGGAACACTAGCACTCCGTGACAGTGGGTAGGGGAGCACTGCCCTCCAAAAATGATTTTTGAGTGGTATGTTCCATGGTAAAAGATTTGTACTCCTTGTCAAATTATTTATCCTTCTTAAAACAATCTTTGCAGGTGTCTTAAGTGCCCTTATGATTTCGTTAGAGACACAACATAGGTAATATGAAAGTATGAGGTTTGTGACACTTGCTGACAAAATGCGACACTTGTAATGATGACAATAGGTCATTATTGAAGTGAGTAATTTTGATGTGTAACACAAATCCTAGGGCCTGCACATGGCCATGCATAGGCCTGCAATTTCATCCCAACTCAAAGATTTTAAATATCTAAAGGGGCCATGGAGGCTTGGGTCTAGTTCCCAAGAGGGGTTCGAATCCCCTCCCCTTTGCATATTTTTCACACAAAAAATTAATTAATTTCAACAAAAAGAAAACATGAACTAGAAAAAATGACATGAAATATGAACCAGTACTGAGACAAACATTCTGAAGGCATAAATAACACTCTTTTATGCACACATTTCACCACACCTAACAAGCTTTTTTCCATTGAAATGGGACTGAACAGGGGTTTACCTGGCTCAATGTCTGAAGAATGTTGCATGGTGTTAGTTGGTTGCCCAATGCAGAGATGCATCTTTTGCCAGGAGAAATCCTTCTTCTGCCATGGAATCCTATTGCAGATCTCCCCCTCCCCTTGGCCAAAATGCCAAAATGGCTTAAGAGAGGGGAGAGGGGGGGTTTTGTATTTTCCAATTTAAAAAAAAAAACTAATTTCCAAAAAATTGCATGACGAGGTTGTGTGTCTTCTCCTCCATTTTCCATAAATTCTGGAAATTTTTCCAATTATTTTTTAATATTCCTTGAAAAATGTGCAAGTCAAAGTTTGACTTTGACTCTAACTTTGACCTTGCTACTGTTGACTTAGCCCCAAAAATTTGCCAAGTGAGACAAAGTCGGAATTGGATGTAGGGCATGTCGTTGGAAAGGTCTCGATGAGCCCATTGAGAATATTCCATCACCAATATAAAATAATGCCACCTCAACCCTCAATTTCAGCCTGAAACAGTTGCCGACCCAAAAACCCATGACTTGTTGGTGGGCCCACATGACACCCAATATTTCAAAAGGTACCAAATCACCATACGATATCCAATTGAGGCAAATGAGGTACCATCGGAAAGTTTTCAATGAGTAATTTGATGAGGTGGACATATATTTGTGTGTTGGTGAAATTACTGGCTATTTTAGCTATCATGAAACCGTACCATGGGAGATGGTTGTCCCCCTCTGCCGAAAATAATTGATCAATTTGTGACAGCTCTAACCGAGCTATCCAAGGTTGGAATGAGGAAAATGAGGAGATGTTGTAAAGGTATATGAGTCTATTATAGCATGACATCGATGAATCCATGATTTAAAACTCTTTACAAACAATTTGTAAACCCCTAAGAACTACAACCAATTTGGTGTCTGAAATTGGTCATGAACTTGCGAAAGCTCATTCTTACCAACCAGGTTTCGAAGCCAAGCACGAGATTGTTGGCCCTTGACCAAGTTTTGAGGGATCTGGTCAATTTTGACTTATTTTGGGACTTCAACAACTTGTAGAAGGAGGAGTCAAGAAGAAGCGGAGATCATGGGATCTTGACCCATTTTTGGGTCCTTCTTGGGTTTTTGGGATTATGTAACGGGCATGGGATGTCGACCCATGGGTTTACCCATGCTTAGGCCTATTTTGTAATTTATATATAGATGTCTAGGAAATATAGAGAGAGGATCTATGTGATTTAAAGATGACAAGATAAGTGCTAAGTGAAAGTATGGTTTGTATATGCTCTGTGCATACTGTGAGAGACTTGCATAGCTAGGTACAAGGTATTGTAACAGGATGTGAAGTGCTTTGTGTTGTAACACAAGGAAGAAGGATCTAGCGAGTTGTGCAAATATTCTTTCCTATGCGGAGTAGGGTTTTGAGGCTCTATGCATGTAACTTATTTAAGAAGATAATAAAGAATAAGAGTTGGTGAACATAGACCTAGGGTGGGGGTGAAGCATGTAAATACTGTGTTATTATGCTCTGTGCGATGTTGTGATGTGTCTATGCTTTTGCTTGCTAAGTGATTTAATATAGATAGATATATAGAACTACTTATGATTTGTGATTATGATGAATCTGAATGATAGATATAACATGGGTGAATGTGCTTAGTGCTTGAATCTACTAGATCTGATCCATTTACTTATGCTAAGTGCTTAAATACATCAAATCTGAGTGAATGATGCGATGCTTTGTTCTATCTGCATAGTAGATATTGGTTGAATATTGATGAACTGTTGGTGCTAAGTGCTTTGTTAAGTATTACAATCACAGATCTATGTCCCAGCTAAGGTTGCCGATACTTGATTCCTACAACCACCCCTGCCTCTACCTTGGGTGAGACTTCATCTTCTTCGCAGGTGTGTTTCCAAAAGGGACAGTAGTTAGGGTTTTGTTGGTGCATTGTTGTAGCATTGAACCCTGGGTCTTCCCCTGTGACAACAAATGGTTCCATTGTTGAGACCTGAAACTATGATTGCTAGGAACTAAAGTAAAGAAAAGAGAATATCTATGCGTAGATCTACTGCTAAAGTGTGTAGTATCAGACCTGAAACTCAGATTGCTGGGAACTGAGAAAGAATAAGCTTTATGCAAAGATTCAACCTGATATTGTGAAAGCTCTGTGTGTAGATTTTTTTCCCTACCATGCAACATTCTACTTGACCTGAGGATATCTATGCCAATAAAAGAGGTCATATATGAATAAAAGAGGTAAGATCTGTAAGCTCTATGCTCTGATAAATGTAAGAATAGTGAAAAGTTCTAGATTTGGAAGCTTTGTGCTCTGAAAAAGTAAGAGAAGTGGAAATTTTTGTTTCTAAAGTATGGATCTAGGTTTGTTTGATATATTTTGTCCTATATTGAAAACTAGGAAACTGATAGATGAAACACGGTTTGATATGAGTAGATTTGATAAGAATAGTGAAATATATGTTATACCTATGCATAGAAAAAATGTTTTGACTAACAAATGGATGCAGGATCCTATAAAGAATTTTTTGTAGGTTATCTACCCTGATCTTAGTGCACAGTACATGAAAGGTTGGGGATCATTTAAAAGAAATAGAGGATTAACCCTCTGTTATAGTTTCAGAAGACTGAGACATCTTGCTAAGTAATTCCCTGGTAAAAGACCTAGTTTTCTTTGTTGCAAAGCTATAGACCATGAAGTGTTGGATTGCCCTAGAATGATGTGCTAAGATGGAAGGAATGAATATAAATCAAGAAAACCCTAAGGAAGATCCAGAAATAGTAGAACCCTAGAGAGAACCAGAGAAAGTATTGCTACAAATAAAAGAAACCCTGAATGACCACCGACATGTCAGATTATCAAAGATCTTCAAAGAAAAAGGATGCATTGAAGCAAGAATAGGAGACTTCGACATTGACTGTGTTCTAGATGAATAAATACAAGTGGTTATCATGACATAAATAACTTGGGAACTTGTAGGGAAGCCTGCTATGATTCCTTCATTGGGACGAATAGGGTTATTTAGAGGAAAACTAGTAAACTTATGTGGGAGGCTCACTCAGATACCTATGAATGCCAACGGAACTTCGACAGAAGAAGATTTTGAGATTATTATATTTACTGAGGAGATCGCCCCATTTACCATATTACTAGGAAAACCTTGGATTGACAGAGATCAAGCCACATGAAACGAAGAATAAGAAGTTTTGGATCAGAAGAAACAAGAGTTAAAATATTTCATGACTAGAAGGATCGCACACTTGATTGAAGAAAAAGAGAATAGAGCAAAGTTATTTAACACTAGAAACTTAGATATCGAAGCTGAAAGAACATTGGAAGACCCACAGAAGACTGAAGTACCTACCCCAGATAAAGAAGAAGTATTACCCTTATATCCTAAGAAATAATCTCAATAGCACGAAGTCACTCTATCAAAAGAAGATAAGAATCAGAATGGGAAAATGAATACTGAGACGAAGCTCATTGGAAATAATGCTAGGAAACTAAGTATTAAGAAATAAAATATCAAAAAGTTGTAGAAGGATCCAAAAGGAAACTCATGGAAGGAAAATTTGCAAAATTGGAGCTTCATTGGGATATCAGAATAATGACACATGGCACTTCGTCGTGGAAAAGCAATATAGTCTTTAGGGACATTATAACCATTCGATCGATGCTTTGAATGGGTATAAAGGAATTTATGGTTCAGTACCAGATCGTTGGACCATGCCATAATAGATAGAACAGAGTTAATGAAGACTTCATACCCATTGCAAGTGACCCGTTACCAAGTTACATCTTTATCTCGTTATGCCCTGCACCAAGAACACTTTTTCTAACCAAGAGTTTGAGCCCACATACTAAGTGAATTTTTCATAGTGATCATCACACTCTTTCCATCTTTTTCATTGAAGTGTCTAAGTTAATCGTGAACCCAATATCATTAATCCCGAGTGTGTATGTCCTTCTAGCTCAATGTAGTCGAAGAATCTATAACATAATTACTCCTTGACCTGATGACTAAAATATTCATGTCAGAGAGAGGATTATTTGTAGGGGTCCAAGCTTCATCCACCATAATAGTGCAAGTGTCTCTGTCAACTGCTCGCAGAGATGGACCATCCCGACCATCAGATAAAAAGTGAACCAAGCACATAGATGATCTTGCAAATGCTAAATTGATCCCAAGCACATTACCCACCTGTGTACCACCTCTAAGAGGCGCAGTAAATTGAGATAGTGTACCTAGATATTTTGAGTACGCCTTGGTCACTACGTACCTCCCGAAGGGGGTCCATGTAGTTCGAGCAGACCAAGATAATATTGCAGTGTTGAATTTTAGCGACTTCAACCTCAAATATCGCAAAGTATATAACATGCTCGCCCCACATAAGTATATGAACAAAAAAAAGGAAAAAATTCAAAGGTAATCCCCCAAGCATGGACCCATAACCTCGCGCAATCCACCCTGCTCAACATCATGAAAATTCCCCACTTCGGAAGACACCAAGAGGTGAATGCATATGTCAAGATATTTTATTCTTGTTACCATGGTAGTTATTTGTGGCTAAACCGTCATATAACATTTGACTCGATGTTGATCAATCAGATCACAGATTTAAGTATGCAAGGACCCAACCCATAGGATTTCTATCCTAGAAAATCCATGGACCGCACTCTCGCACAAAGGATCAAGGACACTTATGGCGATTTCGAGAAGGGAATATCAGGCTACAAGGTATCCTCTATTAATAATGTTGAGTGTGCCTCACCTATCAGTTGATTGCAGGGAAGTTAGTACAAAAGAACCGACCGACCCAAGTCATCGGCTTTGTAGTCAACCTCGCAGGGAAGTGCACAAAGGGCCTACAAATGAATTGGGCAAAGTACCTGGTGAACCAGTTGGAGATTGACTATAGAGAAGTGCAATATTAAGGTTATGAATTCCACATTAGTTTGGTTTTGATCCTTATTGCATTCATCGCTTGGGAAATGCCATAAGGTGCTACCTTCCCAGACATCGAGCCATTTGAACCACTGGTCACGAATTTCAGTACACTGTGGTATTCAAGTGACATGAATAAGAAATGGCAGTCAAATGTCATGTTCCATACATACTAAAATCATTTGAATATATCCATATATTCCAAGCCTTGCATGACTTCAAACACTTTGCATCGATTCAGGCCTTTGATGAAGTTTAGTGCTGATCGACATTTCATTTATATCACAACGTGAGATGATGAACATAAGAAATAGATTCAATCCTACTATAAGTTGATGGAGGAGGACTTATAGGAGACTACTAAGGAATGTTTCATTGACCTTGTTATTCTAGTAGACCCTACGAAGATATCCGACATCGACATCCCATAAACTACACAGGATACACCTGGACCTAGAAAAACAAAGAAGACCGAATAAGTAAAAGATTTAAGAAGTGAATCCATGAAGACTACTTCCATATCACCAGAGAAAGGAGGTGATGGTGAAGAGATAGATGGCACAGAAGTTGAATAAAGGAAAGGCAAAGTAACACTACCCAAAGACGAGGAGGACCCCTCAAAGAAAAGGAAGGTTTCCCCCTTGAATCCTTCATCCCAGAAGAAATCGAAACCCATCATGTCTAAGATACAGACCGTCCTCACCTCTGATGATTTCAACTTCATCAAAGAAGGCCTGAATGATTCTTTGCTGGAGATAGAAGAGAAGCAAGAAGCTAAGCAGGTGTTAGGGTCCTAACCCGCACATAGGTAGAACAATATATTCAGATGTAATAAAGGTCAATATTAATAAGGACTTGCAATAAAATAGAATAAGTTGGATGTAAGAAGACCTAATAGAAGCTTCCTCTTCTAGAAGGATCTTCCTCTAGATGCTTCTTTTGATAGACATATTTAGTATAAATAGGAGTTGAGGGTATGAGAACCCTAGCTTGGATATTATTGAAATAGAGCTCTTCTCAACTGGAGGTTTCCCCCTCAAAGAGGCCCGTGAACATTGCTTTCATATTCAAAGTGTTATTTCTATTTTTATTCTTATATCATTTCAGTGCTATTGTGGTGAATGTTCTGGTTATATTGTTGTTATTCTACCATTTCTAGCATTTTATTTTTGTTCTGCATATTTTTTATATCTGGTATATTACAAGTGGTATCAGAGCACTTTCCTCGACAGAAAGTGTGGGCTAATTTTTTTTCCAGGGCAGAGATGTATTTTGGTGTCTTTAAGCCACAAATATCTATCATTACATGCATAAAACCATGGTTGAGGGATTCATACATGCAGGAAATACAAGTGGTACTTAAGCGCACATCTGTTGGCCACCCTTGCAACCCCTATTGGTACCCCTTCGAGTGGTAGCGCATCAGAAAACACCTATGTACGGATCGACCTATATTACTTGAATCCCTATTTAGATAAATCGATCGGCTGCTTGACTACTATAGTGTCATCGAGAACAACACTCGAGAAGATACCCTCTAGTACCTGGGTAGTCGGGTAGTACAGCTAAGGATACGATCTATCCTCCTTAGTTAGTGCCCTTGTCTGTAGAACCCTTGAATACCTAACCCTTGGGGACAAAAACATAAATAAATTAAAACAGGCAAGATATATTGCCATGAAACTATGTTCAGGTTGCTAAGTAAATACACATTTTTTTCTAGTTAAGAATTTGAGCATTTCCTCTCTGCAGTATTCTTTAGATCAGAGTATAACTCCGCAGGTGTAAAAAAAAAAGTCTGGAAATTTTCTCACCATTATTTGAGACCTATTCCATTGGATTCATCTCTTCACCCTTATCACATTCATTCATATCATTTTTCAACAAAAATTTCTGACCCCGCCCACCCCTTTCCAGTTCCCCATCCTCATGGCCCATACCCATAGACAATACTTGGAAGCTCGCTTCAACACCTTGCAATCTGGTCTCATCGATACCCAACAAGAAGTGACACAAATCAGTGCCAACGTTGCTACCATCAATACAACCATGCATTCCTCAATGGAGGAAATCAAACAAGACCTCACCACCCAGCTTGAATCTGTCTTTTCCGCACTCTGCACCAAACTACATATCCCTACAGATAACCCTTCCTCTTCCTCACCTCCACATACTGAAGGTGAAAATTCCTCTCATTCCCATAACTTTCA
>SNQJ01S0183275.1:11053-22081 GCA_010110895.2 Picea sitchensis | reverse complement strand
ATTGGTCTGAATCGGTTGAAGGAAAGTGCTCCTTTTTCTTTCGGGATGAGTGCCAGGAAGGATGAATTGGTGCTTCCTCCTAGCTTGCTGCTTTGCTGCGATTTCTTGATCATTTTGGTTAAATCCTTTTTGATTATATTCCAGCACTGCTGATAGAATCTGGCAGTGAATCCATCCGACCCCGAGGCCTTGTCTGGGTTCATCTGATCAAGGGCCTCCTTTATCTCTTGTTGCGTTACCTCCCTAGTCAACTTGCTGTTGGTGTCCTCATTTATTAACCTTGGGATAACAGTGAGAGGGTACCTCTACTGGTCCATTTCTGTTCCTTTTGGTTCTGTGTAGAGCGTCTCAAAAGCTTCGTAGGCTGCTTGTTTTACGCCCTCTGGATCTGCAATTGTTTTATTTTGGACTTGAACTTCTGTCACTGCCTTGTATTGTTTCCTTGCTTCCGCTTGTTTGTGAAAGTAGCCTGTGTTCCTGTCTCCCTCTTCCAGCCATAAGCATCTTGATTTTTGCCTCCAATAGTCTTCCTCCGCTCTGCAGGCTTTGTGCCATTTCCTTTGGAGGTTGTCCTCCTGTTGCATAGTTTTAGGAGTGACCTCCTGTTGTTCCATCTCCAGCTGGTGGGCCTCGAGTTGGGCTTGGGCTGCTAACCGCACTGCTATTGGGCTTGGTTGGTTCTTTGCCCAAAGCTTGAGAGCTCTTTTTAATCTTCTGATTTTTTCCTCCCATACATAAAAGGCTGAGCCTTGAACAGCACTGGCCCAAGTTTTAGTAACTAGGTCTAGGAAGTCTTTGTGTTGTATCCAGTTTGGGCTGAATCTGAAAGGGATGGGCCCTATGAATTGATCTTTTTTAATCTCTAGTCGAATCGGCTTGTTATCAGAGACACTGTGGGGCAGAATTTCTGCTTTTGCTTCGAGTCCTAGCAGTAGGAGGGAGCTTTGTACTAGGAATCTGTTGAGTCTGGCTGCTATGTGCCCAGGACCGATCCTCTTATTGGTCCACGTGTAAAGTCCCTTGACTGGTTTTATGTCGAGGATATCCCAGGCTGAGGCTAAGTCCTCTACCCATTCTCTAGCCGGGTCTCTCACTATTGAACCCCCTCTCTTTTCTTCCTGAGCTAAATTTACATTTAGATCCCCACCAAGGATGATATTATTGAGACTATTTTGCTGAAGGTAGTCCTGTAAGGACTCCCAACAATGTTTTTTTTCCCCCAAATGTTGTGGGACATAGATGTTAAAAACACTTACCTTGTAACCCGAGTCTTTATGAAGGAATTTGGTGTGTATCCAGTGCATGCATGTGTCAGAGTTGAGCATATCTATTTTGGAGGCATTCCACAGTGTGCAGAGTCCTCCTGAGGTGCCTCTGACATTCCCAACAACTACAAGGCTTCCTTTCCATACCTTTGACAAGGTTTGAAGAGCGTCTTGCTGGCTCATTTTGGTCTCCTGGAGCAGTAGGATGCTTGCTTTCGAAGCTTTGATAATATCCTTGAGCGCTTCTTCCTTCCTTTTGCTGTCCATTCCTATACAGTTCCAAGAGGTTATGATCATTATAAACCTTGAGGGGAGGGATGGCCTCCTTGGGAGGCTTTGGCTTGCTTCCTTGTGTGGCGAACGCTAATCAACTTCTTGATGGTGGGTTGTGACCCGTTGAGGACATCTTTGTAGGTTTCCTGGTCCCTCTCAGTTTTTTTTGTTTTCCTGCCTCTTCCTGTTTTCTTTGGAGTGACCCAAACTTCGTTTGCCTCGTCTGAGTCGCTGCCTATGGATATCTCCCCTTCCTCTATGTTCTGACTGCCTTCCGGCCTTTGGGGGGAGTTTGTTTGTGCCCCTTCTTCTTCTGCTGGCTGATTTCCCTTGTCTTCGGAGTTCTGGTCTCCCTTTTCTCCCTCTTGCGCTTCTTTACTTGGAGCTAGCTCCCCTTCCTCCACTTCTTTAGCCAGGATACTGAAGATGTTCTCTGTTTCCTTGGTCCCTGAAGATTTGGAATTTGGTGGGTTTGTCTGTTCATTTCTTTGACCCTTCGCTTTGGATTTCCCCTTCCGGGCCTGTTGCCAACCTTATTCCCCTACTTTCTCTGTGGGGGAACTCTTTGGGTAGTTCCTTTGGAAGTGGCCATATTCGTGGCAGCCTCTGCACTTGAACGAGAGTTGTTCATAATCCAGCTTTTGGTAGTGGTGCCAGTCACCAACTTTTAGTTTTATTGCTTCGGGCAAACCTACCTCCAGGTCAACCTCCACACAGATTCCCGCACAGGAGTACTGGTCTCTTGGCTCTTCTCGGTCAATGTAGCGTCCTAGACCATTCCCTATTGCCTGAAGCAAGGTGGTGTTCCAGCAGTGAATCGGGAGGTTAGGGAGTCTGACCCAGACCGAAACATCCTTGGGAACTTCTGAAGCAGGGTCAAAGCTTGGGGTCCATCGATTTAAGTAGAGTCCTTGGGTGCCCATGAAGTACGGGCCATTTCTGAAGATCAAATCTCTATCCTCCTGAGAGATAAATTCGAAAATGAAGTACCCTCACCCGACCGCATAACATGTAACACTATTTGTGATCAACGACCTCCAGTTTCACTGAATCCAGTTGTCTGTGGATATGGTTGAGGGCCAAAGCCCCATGAATTGACCAACAAGTCTACGTTCAGATAGGGATAGGGCTACTTTCATTGGAAGTTCGGGCGACAGATCGATCTTTGGAATAACATCCAGTTTCTTGACAAAGCTCGGGGGTGCTGTAGGGGTCGACTTCTTGTTGCAAGCTGCAACCAGCTTCCGAAAAGAGATGGAGGGGGAAGGAGGGGGTGGAGGATCCCCTCCTTGAGCTTCCATGGCGGCGCACCAGAGAACCCTAGGCTTTACCAGGGCACGAGGTCAAGGTCGCGATGAGTTGGCATACCAGATGGGGTTGTTACAATCTAATTCAATATTATTAACTTATATTGAAAGTATCTTTGGGAAAAAATATCTTCATTATTCTTCAAGGATTAAGTCCATTGATCCTTCTAAAGACAAAGGATAGGTTTACATCATTAATGGTCACAGGGGTGACAAAAATAATGTGTAACAGTAGCATGGACTCACGTTCTTGATGAGAAAAGGAAAGCAAAGTACGTAAAGCGTGAGAAGTGTATGTTGTTAGTTATTCTAAAGTTGTCAAAGGAGTTGGACTTCTTCAACCACATTGTAATGAAATAATTATTAGAAGAGATGTTAGAATTTGATGAAAATATCTTGACCTCTGAGCCTAATTAGGCATTTGTTCCTTCTTAATTTCGCGATCCATCTTCTACATTTGTTGCCTTCTATGGCCTGCAATCTATCTTCGATGTTTGTTCCGTCTTCTATTCATATTCTGGTTTTGTTGCTTCTTCAAATGATGACCATTGAGGATAATCCACCTCCTCTCACCTTTCCTCGGTGGAGTCAGCCAGTATACGTCTGGGTTTGTAGTTTAGGTCAGAACTCTGAGGATAGAGGGGACAAGCCCGGCATAACAGGGGACGCTACCGTATCACCTCTATGGGGAGGTTCTTTCTATTTATTGGTTGATTAGCCGGGTTATCTGATACTAGTGGTAACCTGGGTTTTGAAGAGGGAAAGGATACAAGGTCATTCTTTAAGATTTCCTCCTCGTAGGTTACCGCAATATGGAATAGTCGGCTAATCAACCAATAAAAATTAGGCCCTATTGAAAACACGCACATAGGAACAAGACAATGACAATATATATATATTTGCGGCTACTCAAAGGGGTTAGTACTTATTTTAACTTATCAGATTTCATTCAATAAGCAATGCAATGGATACAAAGATGAATTCAACGTTCTGCTAATTATCCTATGAAAGATCAATTCATCAATATCTACCAAGGAAGCCAGCCAAACCAGGTGTATCCTATCAGTAATTTGTTCAATAAATGCTTGACATCATCTTGTTCAATTGATTATATTATACCTTTGCTGCGTCAACATGAGATTTCTATGGCGATGGAAACCTTTAATATCATTATGCCAATGTTAGATTTAGGGTTTTTAAAGGTTGTTTTGTACACTTCAAAGCCTCAACGTTGGAGATCAACCGATTACCTTAGGGTATTAAGGAGTCAAAAGTAAGGGCACAAGGTCTGGGGAGGATGAAAACTTAGAGACAGGAAGGTGGGGTTTTATGGTGCTGCAATGGCAGGGCTAGAATCAAAACCCTAAGGGAAAGGAGGCTCCCTCGTTGTTGCTTAAGCAAGGCACCGTGCTCTTTCCTCCTTCTCTAAATAAACTTGACAAAACAACTAGCTCAAAGTATAAATTTAAGTGAGAAAGTGTTGCAATGCTTAGAGACCTTCAAACCCTAGAAGGGTGAAACCCTAGGTGTGGTCAATCTAGGCCCTGGGGCGTCTCCTCTTTTCAGCCTATAGCTTCAGCGTAGCGTTGAAGGAAGACAAGTGTAGCAACAACTGGGCTCTATCTTCTTTCTTCAATGGCTGAAAACTATTTCTATAACCAAGGGGACATGTAACAATGACCTACTTGTGCTTGTTACCCTAGGGTTTTAAATCAACAATATAATAAGCAAATGTAAGGAAATTATACCTACAACCATTCGAACCAAAGAAATTTTGCATGAAAATTCACTTGTGTCATGAAGAAAGAACAAGCAAGCTAGTTGTAAACCTTCCTTGAGAGAAATGCCATAAATGCCAAGAAAAATCCTCCAAGAACAAGTGCACCTCTTTAAACACCAAAATTACCCTAGTGGAAACGCAGAAATCAGACCTCACAAGTGTGAGTGGGTTGTGTTATGTCCAAAATGAGGGGAAAAACATCCTCAATATATCATTCGACCTTTAATTTACAAATAGGTCATTAAAGGCATGAGCAAGGCTGACTATAAAATTTATACTGTTTTTACATTAACTTCTAAGTAAAAAGACACAAAATGAGCAAAAAAGTGGGACGTCAAATATGAGGGAGCGATTGTGCACGGGCTAGTCCAACATCAGGAAATTCGGTTAGCCCTTCTAGGGCTCCTCCAAAGGCTGCCACCGCGATGCCATTCTAATCCCATCAAGCGCCACATGCTCAAGGTTGGCATCTAGATCTTGGGTGGCCGATCGTCATCAGGAAAGCGTTCCATCTGAGAGTGGGTCACCATCCCCTAGAGTGGGCTTAGCCAAAGTGTCACGTTGGAGCGTCCTTCTTTTCTTTATTGTGCAAAGGCTCATCACTATCATTGTCACTATCTGCCGATGGGATCCCAACAACCATCTAATGGGCTCTTCAATCCCATGGAGGTCCAGTAATCTCCCCATGTGTGCAGGTCCAGCAGTACTTGTCATCGAGGCATGGTCACGCATCAAAAACTTCACCCTCATGGGCTCATTATTCCCCTTTCGGGATCATAGCAATGTCAATCATATTTCATTATTAATTTCATCAAATACATGCACAAAACCCATAGCATATCATCTAATAGCTCAAAGATATTACCTTTGATCTACTTTACAAAGATGAAGAAAAGACAAGATAACCTATTGAGCCCGTGTATCCATAGAGAAAGGAAGTTTCCAAAGGACATCTGACCAGCCAACATGAGGTGAGTATGGTCTAGGTGTCCAGTCCTTAGTGAACCGGTGGGTGACTGTCCAGGTGGGTGCCTTTGTAGAGGTATTTTAGATGTACATGGATGCAGTTCCTTCAAGTCCTTTATTGCACTTTGTTCTTTCTTTTATTTATTATTTTTCTTTCTTTTGCTTCAATATACGACTAGAGGACACCTTGGCGTGGTGGCCAGTGATAGTGTTACCCGACATTTTACATGAAATGGGCGGTAAGGTTGGCTGTTGATGAGATTTACTTCCCTTGGCCATGCAACCAGGTCATTGCCCAGTGGTAACCAGATAATGGAAATGTCAAACTACTAGATACCTATGAACTTATAATGGGCCAACTTGGCCAGTGGACTGCTCCCATCCTCTTGGTTAGGTCTTGTTTTGTTATTTTCTTCAGGTCCCTTTGTTTCTTGTCGAGGCCTTTTATTACCTTCTAGGGGATCCCTGGTGCCTTGAGGCATCTCTAGGTTTTATTTCCTATGGATTTATCTTTTACCGGTACTTTTACCTCTGGGCCTTTGTTGCTTCTTCCCATAGGACAAAGTGTAACCCCTCAAATGGTCATCCTAATGCCGGACAGAATGGGATGGATGTAAGGAGATAAGATGTAAAATGATAATATGGTGGGAGACGACGATGGCTCTACAAACCCCCATCGGTGGCTAACCAAAACTTCTATGAATTTTCTAAAGCTTTCGGGCATAGTTAATCCCCAACAATGGTCAAATTGGGTTAATTAATAAGATCTAAGCGGTTGTCAATGTCATAAGGAGCGATGCATATATCTGAAATTTATAATGATCAAACATGGCCATACCATGATACCTGGACCAATTACCTCGTGGAGCAAGAGTCTTCTGATGCAAGTCCAATCGATGGTGGTGGATCATTTAACAGCGTGGGACAAATCTGATGAAGAAGAAGGATGGAGCCCTCCGGGGCCATGCTTTCGAGGTCGATATCTCGGTACTCATGTCTAGGACTCGGGCCTCGAGACATGATCTGCGTAGTTATCCCTAGCAATCGGGGATAACAAGTCCATTGAACATGAACCTACATAACACCATAGCTTCCCTGATGGGTCCATTCAAAATAAAAGGCAACTGTGATGATATCGGTGATTAGCCTGTATCAAAATGAAACCAAGTTCACAGTTCCAGCGAGCCTCTTTCTTTTGGCTCAAGTTTTAGATACTCATGATCGGATACATTTGTAGAAACCGAGGTAATCCAAATTGGGATACAGTAATGAATGAAAAGTATCACTCTTTAATGGTGAGATGATACTTGGGATCTTGTACTCTTCCTAAAGGAAGAAAACTTGGCTCCGGATGTAAATGGGTCCTATCAGAACTAAAGTATGCATAAGATGGAAGTGTTAGAAGACATGAGGCCCAGTTGGTTGCCAAAGTTTTCTAGTTAGGAAGATTAAATATATTAAAGAAGCTTTGCTATCCTAGACAAAATGAATTACATCCACCTTGTTCTTTCCCTTGGTGCCTCATATAAATGGGAGGTCAATGGAAATGGATGTCAAATCTTCCTTCTAGCATGGCGATTTTCAAGAATAAACAAAATGATATTTCTCTTTCTTGGAGTGTAGAGAGCGGAGTACTAGCGATTAATTAATGCAAGGTCGGAGCATTGTGAAAGCTGACGGATCCTTTACAGAGTTTGGATTCCAGGTAGAAAAGTCTGACCATCCTTTGGTGCAAAATCAGAGTGCCATCGATCTCAAAGATCCAATTGAGAATCAACAACAAACACATGAGATACATGCACTTTATCAAAAAAATTCATGTGATCAAGTTATTGAAGTGCTCTTTTCCCTACATAATATCAAGTTGCAAACATTTTCTAGGGTGTCTTATAGAAGTGAAGTTTCCAAACTTTGATCTATTTAGGAGTTCATGAAGTTGTTTATTAAGGTTGGGCTCTAATGCCTCCTTCCTTCTCCTATTGTGTGATTTTTGTAAATCATTCAATCCTATACCAAGATTGTTCTTAAGGGGTGATGTTGGGATATTTAGACACTTGGGATTTAGTTAAAATCAACTTTCTAATAATGCATCATTAGGTGAAAGTGTGTTTTCTTAGTCTGTTTCTTTAGTATGAATTTATAGTTAGGTAATCTAACAATCACGATATGTTCCCAACATAGAGTGATCGGACGGTGATTCATATTCTCCTCTATGTTAATGGATACATTGATCTATGGATTAACCCCCAATTGGTCCATGATCTTTTATTTAAAAATAACATGGAGGGTCATTTTCTAATGATCAATTGTGAAAGCTCTTTGTAAATATCTCTGTAATATGTTTCTATTGTATTAATAAATTTCTCTGAGTGGCCATGTTGGATGGTGTTGTGGATGTTTCCCATGGAGGTATTTTACCATGTCAAAAATCGGTGTGTTGATATTTTATCTAGTTGTGTGAATGGTTACAGAAGGTGTTTATTTGTCCTCTATTAGAATATTTATGTTTTTGAACATAATCCTCCTCTAATATCATTTTTATCTTCTTATGATCCAATTTTTTTATGGTTGGAATTAGGGTCAAGTTCTCTGATACGGCTCTAAATGAACCAGGTCAAGTTCTCTGATACGGCTCTAAATGAACCATGTGTTATGTTCTAGAAAAAATACTATTCTAATATTTACTAAATCTATTTATTCAAAGGATCTTGTTGAGTTCAAATGATGACAACTATAAGCATAAAATCATAGTCAGTTTTTACAATAAATAGAGACCTCGATGGCATTAAACCACATGGTGAATGGGGTTTCTTATTGAACAATATTTTAGGTTGTCAACCAACCTTTCATTTGGCTTAGTTTATCACAACAATTGAACCCTAATAATTGACATGTGAACAAGTCTAATTTCTTATTGAATTCCTATGATAGATAGCGTTACAATAAATCCTATGGGAGCTAATTATTTCTATATAAATCACATCCTAGTAATTGAAGCTATGAAATCAATGAGTCCCTATGGTAAAACAACTAAAAAATGCACATATTATGCTAAGAAATGCACATATGATTTTGGAGTTCATGAAATACAAGTGTAGTGGTATGATCCACTTGGTTTTGAGAGGTTACATTCAAGTGGAATGCCCCAAAATGTTGGCCACTAAATAGTCACATATTATTTAATCATCAATTCCATGAATAATATCCATTAACTTCACATCCTAATTACAATTCATTATAAATTCGTTATAACCTTTATCAATATTAACATCAAAACAAAAAATAAGAACACATCCCAAACAAATAATAGAACACATTTTACAGTGGGAAAAACCTTGATCTGAGGGGAAAAAAATCACTCTTCAATAATAGATATTATACTTATCTCATAAAATTCAAGGCCCCAATATTCCTCTATCCCCTTTCAAAATATCACAACATGTATCGTTTTCATATGTCTACAAATATTCCTTTCTTCAATGCGAAAAAACTATAGCAATTCTTATTTTTATGTTCTATATCTATATTTCTATCCTTATTCTCTATTTATACTTTTTTATTTCTTTCCCTAGTCATTTTGATGACTAGGTTGGAATCCATTGGATCTTTCCTTAATCCAAAATTAAAGGCTTTTTACCCATGGCTAAGGTATTTTACCCCCAACACTTCTCATAATAGGTTATCTCCATGCCTTGATGCCACTTCAAACACTTCACCTAGTTTTATTTCCAATTTTTCTTCATCCATATGAGTTCTTTCATCTCATCTTCTTCCTTCCTTTTGCAATTGTAGACACTCAAATTCCACATGGCCACGTCCTCCACATTTGAAGCAAATGCCTTTAATTTTTCCTCATTTTGTCTTCCTCTTGCTAACCCACCACCTCTACTAGAATCATATCTCCTTAGCTAACTGATGGTATTAGAAATATCTTCACCTTCTTCAATATGCTTCACTCTAGTTCGTTCTTTTCCAAATCTTAGACCCCTCTTCTCGTTATAGGCTTATTTCTTACCAATTTATCCTTAACTCTAAAGGATCATTTGATAAGCCTTTATAATTGAATGAAAATTTAAAACATTAAACTCATATTGAATGGCATAATTCAAACCATTCACACAATTGGCTATGAGTTCTGGAATCTCCCCATTATGTCTAGAACTTATAGAAGTCTATAAAATAACTTAGTGAATTCCTTCACTAACATCTTCCATTGTTTAAGTATTTGCAACTTTCCCAACAAGCTTAAAGTATTATTTAAAGGAAAAAATTACTTTTCAACTTTGAGACCATCCTATCCCAAGTTTTAATCTTATATTTGTCACTACTTTCTCTATCCAGCTGCAACTTATACTAGGATAATGAAGTATGACCATTCAATTGGTATAGGGGAATCTAAACCTCATAGGATTTGTAATTTTCTCAAATTCAAAGGAATTTTCCATTTCTCTTATAAATATGATTAATTCTTTAGGGTTAAACTTCTTGAATATACAAGGGTTAAGTATAGGTTTACTTCTGATGCCTCTAATTACTCTAAGCATTATTTCTTGAACTGACACTTCTCCTTTTCACTTCTCTCTTGTAATATCATATTTTGCTTCTTCATCAATGTCATCATGCAATGTATGGGAAATACCTCTCCTCTAGGATGCCTCATGGCATCCATTCTTTCCATCACCATCCTCATTAGCAATGCAAAGTCATCAATGTATTCTACATATGGTCTCTTGGGTATTCCACACATTATTCCTCTTTGTTCCATCTCTTCAATTATATTATGGATTGCTGCAATAACTTGCCTTCTACCAACCCTCACAATTATCACCATTCATAGGTGATTTGATTTCATGAAAAATCATTTAACCCTTTACTTCACAACTCTACCTAGATTCACACTTCTCAACTGGAAGTGCCAACATGGTTTCTTCAATAAGGTAGGAAAAACACTTCTTTGATACCACTTGATGATGTGCATGGGGACTGCAAATCAAGGTCATGAAAGGAAAACATTCACAACATATAAGAAAAAATGTAGATTAAAGAAACAATGGAACACACACACACAATTATGCAAACTTGTATTAATCAATGGCCAAAATATCTCGGGCCTTATTGTATTCACAAATCCTATGCATAAGTCTTTGGGTAAAATAAAAATAGAAATTTGAAACAATGGAGAGTCTAAATCTCCTATTCCTTCCTTTAGATTCAATTTATACACAAGGGTATCAACATAGATTCTCTAACATTGAACAAAAATTCCAATCGCTTCAATTTTTTGTTGCCCAACAATTAATTTCCATTATAATAGAGTATTCCAATTTCCATCTTGATTTTTTGATTTTGTATTTCTCTAACATGGATGATGGCCAAACATCACAATAATAATTATTTCTCCACTTCCAGTTAACCTAGTGTTGTGCTCGACACTAAC
>SNQJ01S0183273.1:8092-18363 GCA_010110895.2 Picea sitchensis | reverse complement strand
GCTGACCTTCTCTTTCCTCTATCGAAATTTTTCCTATCGCGATTTTCGGTACTCGTGATACCAAGAAACTTGTCTTACCAACTCCCGATGCCCAATACGTCGAAACTCTAACACACATGTGCGAGTTGACTTTTCCACTTCCCGTCACTTCTATCGGGATTTCAAACCTCATGGGATCGCGAGTTCTGATGTTAATGTTTCAGCACTTCTCGCTGCGAAACCTCGAAAACTTATGCCACCTGTCTTCCACTCCACCCCTTGTGGTCCCACACATCTCTCTCATTGGGATATCACGTTTCACGATTCCAAGCTGCAAGAGTATTCGGTCTCCGAAATATCCAATGCTCCAAACCCCGTCTTCTTTGGATCCTCTGACATGCATCCCAATTGATGGACGATTCTGAGTCCGTCGGGATATCGCGGATCATGATATCACAATTTCTATTGCAATACTTGGGAGGTTTGATCTACGAAACCTCGATACACGATATACGTGTAGATCCAACGGTCCTAGCTGACTTGGATCAACGCTCTATCTGTCCTGAGCTTAAACCTTCGGGAATACACCACTGTATCTCCCCTGCACATCCACGAGATCTGAAAACCCACGAAAATTCATGGATTGTCCTCAGAGAATACGCACTGTCCATTCCTTCCCGATGAATTCTATGAAAGGACCAAGTGTTCCTTTCCACGGAACTCGTTTGCCTGCTCGCAAACTTGCGACGCTTCCCTCGAACTTGAAATCACAACTTGTTCCCGCTGTTCTTCAACAAAATCGAAAGGCCTATCCTTCCTGAGCTTTTTCCACGGCTTCAAGTCCTTTAGGAAAACCCTTTCATGCACTCCTTGTGGCAAACCTTCAACCATGCCTAAGTGTTGAAGTTTCTCGACTCTGCGCACACCTTCTGCAGTAGTCCTCTGATACTTCACTCGGGTTTACAACCCTGAGACCTTTACTCGGCCTGCGCACTCCTTGCACGGATCCCGTGCCTGTCTGCACTTCTGAGTGAATAAGAGCAAAAGCTATCTCTATTTGAACCCTCTGTCAATGCACTCCTTGCGGACACTTCAACTGCACTCCTTGCAGGAATTCTCTGGTTCAAATAGAGAAACAATTGAAACTCATTCCTTCTTCCTTCCAAACTTCAACTCAACCATGAAATCATATACACAACATATAAAAGAAAATGTATAATTGGAATCAAACATCAATCAAGGATAACATCAATACACAAAGAACATACACATAACCATGAATTTGAATCAAAACTTCTTCTATTAATTCAAATATCAGTACATGGGTGTTCTTTACACAACTCTCTGCATGCTCTTGGCCTCCTGTTCCTCCAGAATAATGTTACAATGCACAATGAGGGTGTCTATATCCTGTTTCCCTCCTGCGCTCTCAAACAGTCTAGTCTAGAATTAAATTCTATCTACTTTACATTAACTATTTTTAAATGTCATCTACCTACTAAGGACGAGAGCTTAAAGGCTCAAGGTCCATTACAATATACAAGTGCGCTTCATCTTAATGACTCATTTAAGATTTGCGCAACAACTTCCAAGGTGTTTCAAAAATTGTGCTGGCTTGTCCAGCTGTTTTCCGCTTCCGCGTTGGCTCGCTTGATGTGTTATGATGCTCCTGCATCAATTCTACACTTCCTTTACATACATGTCTGCCAAAAATACACTGCATATCCATGTGAAAATATACCAAACAAGTGTCTATGGCCATGAATAGGCAAATACAAATGCGGTTGCATGCCAATAGCTGTCATAGTCATGAAAAAGGCCTAGTAGAACCAATCTCAAAACCAATATGAAGATATCTGTATACCATGGAGTACAATTTGATCTCCCATGATCATCGAAGTCATATAGGTATTGGTCCAATGAAAAGGAAGCAACAACTCAGGAAATTTGTGGCTACATAGTGATGTCTTCAAGTCTTCTACACAATCTACCAAAGGTGCAAGTCTACATCATGTGAATAACAAAGTTGAGGTCAAACACAATGAGACATCGTTTGATTATCGGTCATTGAGGTATATTGTTAACAAACGTGAGACAACCTACCAATAATGAAAGTAGGTATCAAGGCACTGAGTACATTCTTACAAGTGTGAATAAAGGAGTCAGTGTCGAACACCTAAATAATCCATCGATCAAGATACATTGATGTATTCCCAACTTTTGATGGCGAGAGAGCCTACCACTAATGATTGCAAGCCTCAAGGTACTCATAAGACTCTAGGTCCTGTTTCTAGAATAAATGGACTGAAGTCGATAGAAAGAGGCCCGCTGAAAGGAGATCATTAAGGCATATCTTATCAGTCAACACGAGTTACAATGCAGGAGCTTCATGATTTGATGGAAATCGGACTAAGGACATGTTCACAAATCAACGACCCTGTGCATCTTTCGCGTGTGCCAAGTGCAAGCGGTACATGAAAAATACCCTCTGAATAGAAACCAATGATGAAAACTACTGACAAAGGTGAGGATACCACCAATAAGGCTAATGGAATCCAAGACACTACATGAATCCTAATGTGTGAATAGATGTATTGCCTTTGAACAGAAGGGAAACCACCCAGTCAATGACCAATGATGAAATTTCGACTGTTGGGTTCAAGGTTACCTACCAATGATGAAAGTAGGGCCAGGGTGCATGATATGACTACAGTATCATGTGATTATGAGACAAACTGAGGGTATGGATGGCATGCAAATTCAAGAGTTCCGAGGAGTGGCCGACATAGGTTGATAGAGTTCCTTTGAACAAGAGCATGATACATATGGAGGACTTTGGAAGCATAGAACCAATGATGAAACCATGAGATATAGGAGGCATCAATGAAATTCTCTATAGGGATTGGAAGAGTAACCAGTCGGTAGAGAAGAATCTATAACAAGTTCAACTTCCTAAGGCCATGCTAATCCCAAAATTATGATGATGAATGGACTCAAATAATTTTTTTTTATGTTCAAAGGAGACACGACTGCTACCGATACTATATAATACTCCCTTCCCGCCTATCTTTTTTTTTGTTTTTTCATAGACAAATGAATGCCATGATACAGAGGAGGAAACAAGTGTCACAAGTAACAAAAACTAGTTTAAGCAGTGGAACATACCTATGCTCAATGCAGGAAAGTGCATGCGGGATAAGGACACTCAAGGGAATGTTCCCTCCTAGGTATAGGGTGTCAAATTGCAAAGGATATAAACAAGGATTTTCTTGGTTGAGGATGCAAAACTGCTGAGGCAAACAATTTATAACGCAAAGTGAGAACCGGCTATAGGATTAATACTGCAAGCAAGGGCATGAGATGCAATCACAAGTTAACGCCAAAAAATGTCCTTTTTATATGTTGTAGTCTACTTGGTGTGAAAAAGCGATAAACTCATGCCAAATAGACATCTTTTCAAAAACAATTTACGAGTGTGAAAAAGACAAGTTCACTCGATGATATTTTCAATTTTTGATAGCGAGTTGGAAAAGTGATTAACTAAGACTCACAACCTTTCAAGTCCAATTTAACGAGTGTGAAAGGGACAAATCACTCGACAATGTTTTCCTTTTTTGTATGAGTCGAAAAAGAGCTTAAATTAGAATCATTAAGAGGTTTCTAGGTGGAAAGTCAAGGGGGAGGCCAAGGCTCCCATGCTAGACTTCTGTGGAATGTCAGCATCTTAGGAATGGATGACATAATCTTGGGAAAACCCAAATCTCTCCAAGTCGAGGAATAAAAAGTGATAGCATAGGATATCGTCTCTGTGACATATAAGATAATGTCTCTTACTGGAAAAGAAATAGGAGGGGGCATTGGATACCCCACAAGACTGTCCCAATCGAAGGGAATATCCTCAAGAGTTGGATGGAGAGAACTTGGGGAGAGAAAAACTCTCTCGTGTTCAGAAAGAGCGTTATTAGGAATTTTGACAACATGATATAGGAGGTATAGAACTAGAACCAGAAGAGAGGGATTGACCGAAAATTGCATCGGCGTGACCACTCCCCTAGAATTGTCAGTCTCCAAGAGAAGAGTGGGGTCGAGCAAATATTGCGTTGGCACGACCACTTCTTCAACCATTGGTTGAATAAGATGTGAGAAAACAAGTTTAAGAGATGCATCACTCCCAAAAATAGAACTGATGTCGGTTGAAGATTACATCAACACGACCATTGGTTGAACAGGATAAGAGACAACAAGGTCAAGAGACGCATCACCCCCGAATATAGGAGAGGTGTCAGTCGAAGATTGCATCAAAACGACCACTGGTTGAACAGGATGCGAGACAACAAGGTCAAGAGACGCATCACCCCCAAACATAGGAGAGGTGTCAGCTGAAAATTGCATCGACATGACTGCTGTATCAACCAAAGAAGGAAGGAAGTGTGGGGAAACCACAGACGAATCAGAACCTGAAGGGCCCTCAAGTGAGAACCATGCTTCTGGTATCCCGACAGTAGAGGGGCAGAAACGAGTAAGGTGACTTCCTTCACAATTCCTTCAAATGAATCTAGCCTTACGTCTGACACGTCTAGGCTTCTTAATCGTATGAATTCCCCCAACATAAATTGCAGTGGCTGGTGAAAAATATCCAACATGAGTAGCAGAGGTTGGTGATGTATGTGCAGTGTGACTAGTAGTGATGAGACTTGTGTCCCCAGTGTGACTTGAAGTGGTTGGTTGATGGTCTTCAACATGACTTGTAGAGATCGTCGACCAATCTCCAACATGACTAGCAGAGGTTGGTGATACAATTGCAGTATGACCTACAGTGATTGGACTTGTGGTGGTGGTGGGTTGTGTCATTTGAGACCAAGGTGCAAGGAAAGATTGGTTTTGAGGAATTGCAGGCTAGGAAGGATCCTTGTTTACACCCTGTCCCTGTCCGACATAATAGTTTCCTCCTCCATATTGATTCATAAAGGGTTGTAAGGGAATCGACACTGAAGTAGATGTCTGCGAAGAGACAAAAGCATGATAAGGATTATTTGAGTGAGGATACATTCTTCCCCCAGATGAAGGAACTCTGTGAAGGGGGTTTCCCATGCTATAAAAATAAATTACCCTGGATGAAACACCACAGGATAGATGGAGGTCCGCCATGGGAAAAGTGTTCTTAGGAACTGACATAGTATAAGGAGGATAAGTGGATGGAGTGTAATAAGTAGAATGATTTCCTATTTGGGCACTTTCTTCTTTCAAAGTGGATTCGTAGGAAGGAAGATTCCAACCTCCTACCGTAAGAGGTGTTTGAGAGATATGACTCCCACCAAACAGAGAGGGATAATAAGGAGGCATCATGCCCCCAGACCAAAAAATTGGATTCGCATAAGGAGGCGAGACAGAGGATGGAAAGTGTGAAGACATGTCTAGCATACCATGAGAAAAATGATTAGAGAACCAAGGCACTGACTGAGTATCATAATTATGCACACCATTATGAAAATCAGAAGGATTTGTCCCCATGAAATGAGAGGGCATCATGGGGTGGGTAGTAGTAAATGAAGGAGAAAAATGGACTACACTATCCATGATAACAAAAACTCAGTATAGACCCCTAAGGTCAACTAATAATCAAAGAGAACACCAAAAGTTAAACGACCAATATGCATGCAAATAGGGTAAAGTGGCTGAGTGGCCTCCCTCCCTAAAGAAGGTATGTCTCACCCAATAGGGGTCTGAGACTCCATGTTAAATATTGTAGGTAACAATATCAGTTATAAGGGCCCTCGTGAGATTAACAACTAGTTAGTCAGTTCCCCCCGGAGAGGTAATCTTCCATAAAGGTTGTGTGTTGTCTGACCCTTATATGACCGAGGGTACCTACAGAATAACCCCTGCAAGTAACCTATGAGACACCTAAGTCAAGAAACTAATAAACCATTGTATAATCGATGCAATGGCCGTGATTACTCAAAAAGGTATGGTAGTGAAACTCATGGTGTTATGACTCTGCAAGAGAAGTAAATATGAAAATAATGCAAAGTCCTAACTTTAACTTTTAACGAATGATATTCTTCTAAAAACGATACAATTTTCAATTTCAACTCTGCAATTCAAAAGTAAAAATGCAATATTTTACTATATTCACTAAGCTAATGATAAAAACTCAAAATAAAAAAATGCCAAGCAATGCAAAATGCCTATTTGTTTTGTATTTTCAATATATCAAAACTTGAAAATGCATGGACTGAAAAGTAACTTGATATATATCCCTACTGTGTATAAAAAAGAGATAACTCAAGGAGGATACCAAACAAAAAAACACCCAACCCAATGTACAAGGACAATAAAAATGAAAATATAAAGAGAAAGACTTTTCCTAGAAATTCAACCAAAAGAGGGTTTCCTGTCATCCCAGAAGCACTTAACAGGCACTACAAAGACCCAAGAAGGCTCAACAAGCATCAAATCCCACCCAACAAACACCAGAATAGGAAAAAAGGCAAGGCAAACTGATGTACATGACTGTTCAGGAAAATCAAATGTATATACGTAGCTTGCAGTGAGACAGCCTGCATGTATACGCGACTGTCAAGGAAAAAGGCACATATATGCTTTGAAACAAGGCTAGGAAAGGGAGAAAGGATGAAAAATCATACCCAGAGTGAACAAGAGATGTCAAGAAATGATGCGACAAGAACCACAATAGAAACGAGAGCAATCTAAGGAGAAAATTACTTCAAACCTTAAGAAAGAAGATTCATCCCCAGTTTGGTCTCCAATTCTATTACAAGAAAAATCTCTCTATGGCTAGGGTGAACCATAATAGACGACAATGACTATAGAAATCAACTCTATCCCAAAAATATGATATATAAACCAATGTACAAGGGAGATAAGAAAGAGGCCTACCTCGTCCACATGTTTGATGATGTCCACTGTTGAGCACTTTGACCCAAAGCTATATATACCTGTAACAAGTTCTCAACAAACAAGCAAAAACAAGCATATGGTGGAAATATAAAAGGTTAGAACATTAGATAGTATAATCCATCAATATACATAACAAATACACCCATGGATACTAATTCATATATTTTCAAGACATTGATTAGACATGAAGATAGTATTTCTATTAATAAATGATCAACAGAAGTGGAAATATTACAAACTTCTGTGTCGGCACGGTTCAGAACTGAGAAACCAAGTTCCTTCCAGCTGGGCCTCCACCACTTCAATCCTCCACCAAAGGAAATCTCATAGAAAGGAGACAATGAGGTTATCCATCAATAAGGGAAGAGCTTGGGGGATGAACACTGTGTTCAAACTTAAAGGAAAAAGGGATGCAGACTCAATATGAAGTAAATAATTCCTCCAGAGTAACTTTGCTCTCAAAGTTGAATTCTTTTTATTTTTCCATAGCTCAGAATTGACCTACTTATAGCCTTCAAAATGGAACTGAAGGGCCAACTTAGAACATTTCCAGTATATGGAAGGCCAAGGATCAGAGATCTCCCGTCGTGACATGGAAACCCAACATTTAATTTTGATTTTTTGGCTCAAATCCCGTTGTACACGGGTTGTAGTGGAGCAGCCTGCATATACACTTGCTGTATAGGGTGCAATATGTGTACAAGTTGAAAAAATTGTATTTTTGTCTCTGGATTCTAGTAACAGGGAAGACAAGTCTACATAGGGAAATGGAATAAGGTCCTCTCTGCAAGATTGCATAGGGTGAGGAAAACCTTTCTCTAACACCTGATGTAAGGGATACTTAAGTGGGCATAGCCAATATGAAGATACAGTACAATCAATCTTTTTTAATGTGTGGTGGATTGTACCATTCAAAAATAACAGAAAGGTATCTATAGTCCCTACTCACTTTCTTCCATTTGAAGGTATATTGATGTTTCCATGGTTAACCACTAGTTAGATCTTCTTGCTACTCTTTTAAAAGGATACTTTACTCACCCACTTAGAGATATTGATGGATTGTACTAGTAACCTCTAGGTTTGATAAGATAAAATGCCACTTCCTTATATCTTTTGGTGGTTGAGGGCCATGAGAAACTTCCATAAAAGATTCCTTGAGAGAAAGGAAGATAGAAAACTTGCAAAAAGACTAAAAATGGCTAATTTAAAGAAAAATTTTTTTAATCATGATAAAAAGTATTCATTACTCAATTGGTTCTTAAGCATATGACAAAATTCATGCATAGTAACATCTTATTTTGAAGTAAAATACGTCCCTTTTGTCTCCTTGAAATTTCCGACTTGTTTTTAAATGAATACTTGCAAAAGTTTCTAAAACTGCTTGTCAAAAACCATGTCAGAAATATTTACATATGTACAATAGAAAATCAAAATATTTCAAGAACATGGAGAAGGAGAAGAAACTTCCCCATCCACCAATGCCAATTCCTTGTCAGATGACATGACTTGCATAAAGTCTTCTTTAGAAATAGGTTTATGATAAAGTTTAAGTCTATGCCCATTCACTAAAAAAGAGAATTGTTCATCATCAATTGTTTTTATTTTCACAGCCCCATTATCAAACATGGTAGCCACTTCATAAGGACCTAACCATCAAGTGGTAAATTTTCCTTAAAATTTTTTAAAACTTGAATCAAACAATAGAGCCCAATCTCCAGGTTGAAATTTCTTTTTTTAAATGAATTTATCATGCCATTTGCTTTGTTGGTTTTGAACTAAGATTGTCCTTTGGATAGCATCATGTCTAATTTCATCCAATTCATTCAATTGTAGGACTCATTTTTTTTGTGCCTCATCTAAATCTAATCCTAACTGTGCAGTAATACGAAAAGTTCTTACTTGGAATTCAATAGGTAAGAGTAGTACTTTTTTTTTGTAAACCAATTCATATGGGCTATGTCTAGTGGAGTTTCTCCATGTAGTGCTATATGCCCACAAAGCCTCTGAAATTCTATCAACCCAATCTCTATGGTGTAGTTGGACAATTTTAGTCAAGATAGTTTCCAATACTTTGTTTGTGGATTCCACTTGGCCATTAGCTTGTGGGTGGTATGGAGAGGACTTGTGATGTTTTATCCCATACTTTTCTGTTAATTCCTTCATCATAGTAGAATTAAATTATGTACCCTGGTCTGTGACAATCTCACGAGGAACACCAAAGAGAGTAAAAATATCTTCATAAATAAACTCAACAATAGATTTTCCAGTGGCCCTAAACAATGATTTTTCCTCTACCCACTTAGTGACATAATCTATGCAAACAAGGATATATTTCTTTTTACGAGACATGGGGGAAATTGGTCCTACAAAATCAAGGGCCCATTTCTCAAAAGGTTCGATCATAACCTGGGTATGTAAAGGAATTTCATCAACTGATGTGGATTTTCCTATCATTTGAAAACTATCACAACTTCTTACATATTAGAAAGCATCCTTAAAAATGCTAGGCCAATAGTAATCTGAATGTAAAACATTATATGTTGTATGTTTATCGGAAAAATGACCACCACATGTTCCATCATGACAATTTTGTAGGATTTCTTCTATCTCATCTTCCTGGACACATCTATGAATGATCAAATATGCCCAATACGGAAAATTTCATGGCCAACCCATGAGTAGTTATTACTTTGTGTTATAATTCAATGCTTTTCATGAGGTGACAAATGAGCTGGTAATTTTCTAGTGGCTAAATAATTGTTGGATCATGTTGTCATTGATGCCAATGGTTTGATTACTTGGGAGATTGTTGGATCATATGTCATTGATGTAAATGGTTTGGTTTGATTGATGTCATTGATTGATGTCAAGTAATTGATTGATATGATGCCCTTGATGAGAATGTTATATGTCCAAGTGGAAACCAATCGATGCAAAGATGAATCATTATTGTCTTATCATGGTTGATAAGGTGCACAAATAGATGAACTCCAAAGTGGTCCCCTTATGGTGAAATCCCTCACGGGAAGATGCTTTATCGAATGAGTTATCCTAAAATAATGGTTGGAGGACCCAAGCTTGCATGTGGAATAATGAGATGAAGATCAATGAAGTTGTTGGTGAAACTATCCTAGATGGATAGTGCTTGTCATTCCATTTCTGGTGGTATGTGGAATGTCACATAACTCCTCACGGTTTGAGAGTTATGGCCTTAGGAAATTGGAGGAACCCCATATGAAGGCTTGAAGCCCCCAAGGTCAAAGAAGTAAAAGTGCTTGAAAAGAAGAAATCATTATTTAAATGATAAAGTAAAGTGACAAAATCAAGAAAGATTATTTAAATAAAGTGACAAAATCAAGAAGGAATATTTA
>SNQJ01S0183272.1:0-19021 GCA_010110895.2 Picea sitchensis | reverse complement strand
GTGTCACAAATATTGAGTCACTTTATCTTGTAACCAAATTACATGGAAGAAATTTCTTAGTCTTCCTTGAAATATATAGAATTAGGAAACATGCTCAATATGAACTACAATATGGCTTCAAAGCACTATCAAATGAAAATTGTCTGCTGATAGCTTCATTGAACACACAAAGCTTGCCTTTGCATGTGGAAAATATCATAAGTGACTATCAACTTTTGCAAGCTGACATCTTGTGTTTTCAAGAAACACAAACAAACATGAATACAAAACCAAGTATGCTTCAAAAGGACCATGCTTTCAAATCATTATTCCATCTCCATGGAATTTTTACATATTACGAAAAATATATAACGCTACAAATATCATTCACTCATGGAACAAGACACATTGAATCAATTGTTACTGATTTCAGAATTCAAGATGCTACTTTACAATTGGAAAACATTTATGTTGCACCACATGCATCTATTGAACAACTCTTATGCTTCTTGAAAACAATACTTTCAAACATAGACCAGAGTAAAAACATAGTCATTGTTGGTGATTTGAACATTAACATGCTCAAAAATACAAATATGCAAAATAGATTTTCTTCCTTTATGAAGAACCATTGGTTGGTATTGCATACAACACAAGCAACAAATGACATAGGTTCTATGCTTGATCACTTTTGGTCAAATTTTGCACTTGATAATGTTTCTTGTAGTATATTTGATGCCTATTGCACTGACCACCATGCGATTTTCCTTTCAATTCAATTATGTCCAACTAAAAGTGTTCATTCATAGTACAATTGTGCAACTCATCTACAAATTTAATGTTCTAAAAAACAAGTTTCTTAGAATTCTATCAGAACAATATTTGGCTCATGACTTAACAGCTTTTTTGTTACATTCCATTCATACCTTCAAAGATATTTTACCAGTTCTAATACATAAGATATTTTACCAGTTCCAGTACATTGGTTCTAGGTTACTCTTCTTCACATACATCACATAATTTTACTCATTAATCAAGGTAATATGTTCATTTTATCAATGCATATCTTAAATATTTTAGATTTTGTACCAATTTTGCATATATGAATTTGCCTTGCAATGTTTTAAACATTCTAGTGAACTTGTAACCGATTCATTTTCAGACAATATGAATATGAAACAGACCAAAACACACGCTTACGATCCACAAGGAAAAATGAAGCAAGCATTGGAAACCAGTCAATTAAAAAGGTGACATTGACTTTAGTATAACAAATTTGCTTAATTCTATTTAGTTCTTCTGCTAATATTGTGTTTGCTGTAAAAAACCAAAACAATCATTGGAAACTAGTCGATTAAAAAGATGACAATGACTTTTGTATTACAAGTTTGCTTAATTATGTTTAGCTCTTCTTCTAATGCATCTCCTTCCATACATTTTCAATTTTTTCTAAACTTGTCAATTGTTTATTTGCAGGAATAATATCAATACGCAACAAGTCGTTTCCAGTGATAATATCAATGTGCAGCAAGGTCAAACCAACAACAATGACACAGACAGAAAAATTTACTAATCCTTTGAAAACAATACCTTGAAAAGGTAACAATGACTTTAATATTTCAACTTATCTTTATGTTATTCATAACTTCTTACATATGATTAATACTATTGCTTACCACAAAAACTTGCAAACAAATAGCCAATTGTCACGTTGACATTTATATAGAATTTGTTTCAATGTTGTTTCCATGTGTGTTAAGCACAACTAACATATATCATTTGGTCTTGTTCACATGAATTTATGCAGAAAAATCATTGACCATGATCCATGCAATGAACAAGAAAACCTTTTAGCAATGAATTGCACAAAACGATAACCTTGCATTTACTATTCCAATTCTCCTAATTGTTGTTTTTTGTTTATTTGGTCTTGTGATTTTCTGTATTCATATTCCATATTTTAAAAAATTACAACATTACCTCTCTCTTTTACCATTGAAATATGCTCACCAAGTCAAAATAACATTTTTGAAGGAGGTATCCTGGTTACATATGGACCTGGAGAAAATAGAAATCCAACTTCACCTACAAAGGCACAATTGTTGCATGTAGATTTGGTTCATATAATTGTTATTTTTTCCCATCTAGTCTTTTGATTTTCTCAAATTCATTTTGCATTAAATTTCCCAACTCATTTTGCATTAGATTTCCCAACTGTGTTCTTTCTAGTAGCTGTCTAATGTTGTTGGTGATGCAATATTCCCTATATAGTTCTCTTTTGCCACCTTTTCAAACTTTACTAAACATGTCACTTGTTCATTTTCAGCAATAATATCAATTCACAACAAGTCATTTCCAATGATAATATCAATGTGCAACAAGGCCAAACAGACAAGAATAATCCAGACAACAAAATGAACCAATCATTTGAAAGCAGTACCTTCAAAAGGTAGTAATGGATTTAGTATTCCAATTTCCTTTTATGTTATTGAGTACTTCTCAATATGATTTATTTCTTAATTTCATATGATTGATACTATTGCTTACCATAGAACATTGCAAACAAATAGAAAACTTTTAGTTTCTTTCTGGTCAATACTTTGAAAACTTGAGCCAGTTAAACCCCCTTAATAGCTTTCAGATCAATACATAGGCATGTAAGAGGCGCAATATCTAATGATCTTATTTACATGTCATTATACCATTATGCACATTAACATATCCTAATTCTTTAGATCTATATTCTTTGCAGATCTAAACAAATGATACTACCTCCATCTTCTATCATTGAGTTATGCTCCCAAACTCACATAAAATTTTTGAAGGAGATGTCCTAGTCACATACGGACCTGGACAAACGAAAAATACAAACTCATCTACAAAGACACATTTGGTACATGCAGATTTGGTTGATAGACATGGGAAAATGACTATAACAGTTAACATCAATAACAATCTCATAGCTCGTTTCCTCAATCGATTCACACCTGGTTTCAGTCTCCGGATAAAATATTTCGCAATTAGAAACAAAGGAATTTATTATAGAGGTGATGCAAAATGTTGCATTTTTCTCCAGGAAAAAAGTTCAGTTGAAAACATAGAACAAGTTTGCAAAGACCAAAAGCTTGCACCACATACAACCATAAAAAGCTTATCTGCATCAAACAATCCATATTCTGTTGGATCTATTGGAGCAATTGTCATTGCATGCCAACAAAGCAATAGCCAATATGAACTAATTATCAAGGATGAATAAACAATATACGACACTAAGTTTTTTTTAACCAAAAAAATACCTGTTAATTTCCATGTGCATTTCCAATTTTCCCTACTTTGTTTTAAACAAGTTTTGAAAAATAAACATATTGTTTATTTCTATGTATCTTGTTAACAACAATTTTACATTGCATCTGATCCCATTGCAGATGCAAATGAATGAAGTATAGAAAAACATGTATTTGCAGATACAACAACAGTTGGTAGAAAAGGTTACACCACTATACTTATTCAAGAATGTTGTTAGAAATGGTAAAAAAGGATCACAAGTCATATGTTTCTCCTCAACAACAATTGTTGATATTCTGAATGATCCTTGTACAAAATTCTATTTGCTTTCTTTTGCTGAATCAACAAGTCATGTAAAGCTCTCTACACATTGGATTTGATTCAACTTTCTGTTTCTGGATTTTTCTCCACAGTGATCATATTTTAATTTCCCTTTTCTTTAGTCAACTAAAACATAGTACCCATTTTATTCTCTCACACAGGTTGAAGGCATATTGAAACCAAAAATGTTTTCTCTCCCCCATTTCAGGAAATATGTAACAAATGCAAACAACCACTGATAAAAAGCTCACTGTATTGCACATTATGTAGCCAACAAACAACATCCAGTTATGAACATTACCTAAAATGCACTCTTGAGACAATCGATGGCATCATTGAATGTATTATGCACAAGCCACAGCTCGAGGCTTGTTGTCCAGTAATTGTTGAAACCACATTTGAGAAATACATGCAAAGTATTTCATCAACAGTGTTTCATTTGTGTAGCTTGTGTCAAAAAGGATTGACAATAGACAATTTATTACTGACATTAAGAAATTGTAGAAAAATTAATTTGTTCCAAGAAGCAAACAATCTTAGCTTATTAGATAAATATTACGTACAATTATTATATCATGAAGATAAATATTACATACACTTAATCATTTTGTTTTACTTTTAAACTTTTTTACTTTATAATGTCAATGCAATATATTTAATGTCTTTTTTAGTAACTTAATGTTTGCATATACCAATGCATAAATATTATGCACATATATTAGGTTTATTGTGCATATAGAGTATGTACAATGCCTTACAGTTTGACACTTTCTTTTAATGAAATGATTTTGTTAAATCTCCATAATTTCATCCCTTTTGTTTATAAAGATGCTTTTCAGTTTCTTTTAATCAAATGATTTTGTTAAATATCCACTGTCAAAAAGGCATATTCACATTGACAATAATCTCATTAGTTTTTTCATGTACTTAATATCACGAAGATAGATACTACACACAATTATTATATCATGAAGATATATTACATACACTTAATCATTTTGTTTTACTTTTTTACTTTATAATGTCAATGGAATATATTTAATTTCTTTTTTAGTAACTTAATGTTTGCATATACCAATGCATAAATATTATGCAGATATATTATCTTTATTGTGCATATAGAGTATGTACAATGCCTTACAGTTTGACACTTTCTTTTAATGAAATGATTTTGTTAAATCTCCAAAATTCCAGCCTTTTTGTTTATAAAGATGCTTTTCAGTTTATTTTAATAAAATGATTTTGTTAAATCTCCAGAATTTTAGCCCATTGTTTATAAATATGCTTCTTAGTGGATACATATTTTGAATCCCTGTCTTCAGAATGCATATGTTGAGAATAAAGATGCTTTTCAGTTTCTTTTAATCAAATGATATTGTTAAATCTCCAGAATTTCATCCCATTGTTTATAAATATGCTTCTCAGTGGATACATATTTTGAATCCCTGTCTTCAGAATGCATAAATATGTTGAGAACAGAAGTGCTTCTAGCATGAATTCTCTTTTCAATCGAAAACTAGATTGCAAAGTGCTTTGGATGTCAAATGGACTTCTATATATATATATATATATATATATCAGATGTTATGCCCAAATTAGCATGGAAAATGTGTAATATTTTTTGAGTGCGTTTAGAATAAGCCATACTAATTTAGTTAAGTTAAAATGAACTTGTATTAGTATCGAGGGAAAATATTTCTTGGTTATGAGTAAAATGATAAGCACGTGTTCAGATTGTTAACTGCATACTCCAAGTTCCATTCTAGTCCAAGTTCCATTCTAGCCCACTGTTTGTTGGAGGGAAATGCCAAAACTAAGATGTTATCATGAATATCCGAATTCTGATAGATACACTTTATTCTGCTAAAAATAAAATAAAACAACTCTTATAGTAAAATCCAGAACTTAAAGACTTCTATGGTTTACAGAGCAGATCTAACTGTAGAAAATTCCATAATATCATAAAATTGCATAAGCGATTTGCACTGTGTAATCATGAAATTTGTTGCTTAGCTTCTCTGTATAACCAAAAAATTTCATGGTGTTGAAATACCTATATTTATCTGATGTTCAATTTTAATTATTTTGCATCTTATCATGCTCAATCATTCTTTATGTTTAGTTGTTTCTTTGCAATATTGTCCCACAGTTTGGCTGCCTAGTACTTCTCGTTGCATGAGGAAATTTCTGTGGGGACTAGGAAAGTTTATCTGAACTTGAGAGAAGGATTTTAAGTCAAGTACAAGCTTGGAACTACATTGAGAAATGAGAGAAAGGTATAATCAATTTCTTAATATTATTATTGCTACCCTTGTGAATACAAACTGAGAGCTACAGGAAGTACCTAATTCAAATCTGTTAGTCAAACCCATACCGTGGAATTTGTTTGTTATATTCATTACTAATTCACATGATTCTTGAAGGATACATATATCAAGTCTAACTTTCAGGAGCATGCACCCTAAAATAGAGAAAAGCCATGAAAGGCATAGGATAAAATCAGATTATGAAAATCATTCTTTAGACAATAGGATATATTTAACAATTAGGGCCTATAAAATACGTATCTGAATTCATTTGTCAATAGCTTTGGCTAGCTCAATAGTCGGTAGCTTGAGATAGCTCAAATGAGGAAGACAATCCATGCATATGAAAGAGGTACAACAAGACGCAAGACACTTCTAGGCAACAAATTCCTCATAGATAGAAATAGTCAGTGGACAAGAAGTTGATTATATTGGACATATGCAGTCATCTCTTTTGCAAAGGCAAGTTAAATTTTCTTAGAGAAGGGTCTTGTCTAGTAGTTGTAAAGTTTATATTCATTTGGAATCAAAATTGGAAGTCAATTCTTTATTTGATCCTGCTATGGTTGCAGGATTCTTTATTTTTATACTGGGGAAAATTGTTCACAAGGTTTGGAGTTTGGGGTCATCTCATTTGCTGTAAGCAAGAACTTTCCCACAAGATCACAAAAGGGTTAGTAGTTTCTTATATGGTTTCCATATTTAGGTAAATAATATGTGATTCTTTTAGATACCAATTCTTGGGGCAGTAAATCAGGTGAGATTCTTCTGTATTAGTATTTTTAGTTGCATTTAGTCTTGTCACTGTCTTCTGAAGTCCCAGAGGAAATATGATTCTGCATAAATTTTACCTTTCAGTGTAACTAATGGTCATTAAATATACCTGTAAATGATTTTTTTAACAACTTTCAGTTGTTGTAAATCTAATTGAAATCAAGAGATTGCAGCAAGGTCTAATGTTTTCCTCATTTAGAGAGAATTTATATCTCTGCCCCTGAATTAGTAACCTTTTTGAAATTATTGTCTAGTGCAGGAAGGGGATATCAAAGAGTGTTTGTCTTAGAATTTATTGAGAAAGAAAAAACTTCTTATTGGTATGAAAAGGAATACGCTCAGGCTCAGGATGGATTTGATGAATCATTTTCCAATCTTCTTGTAGATGTCTCAGTCACCAACAAATTTCCTAGTGCTGAAATCTCTTATTCAGAGTTGGATCGCTGAGCTTGTACATAATATAAAGGACTTTCCCTCTAGAGACAATTGTGACACATGTCTAGTTTGGCTGAAGTGGCAGTATAGTTGTGCTACAAAGATGAAAATGCAATTTGCATCGGAGCTCACATGAATGGTTTGCCATGATTAGGAAAACCAAAGCAATTTTCTACATGCAAAACATGTAGCAATGGCATACAAGGTTAAATAAAAAAACATAATTTCTTAAGTTTTCATCTTCGTCCACTATGAAGATTTTCATGGGTACTTGTTTTTGAAATGGAAGATGCATTTGATATGAGTGCAACATAATAGTAAGAAATCAGTATGAAGTCACTCAATTGAATAAAAAGTGGGCTCTCAATGAACACGTCAGTACATTCACTAAACCATCAATGAAGATGGGCTCGTGCAAAGGAAAGCTTTTCCAATAATATATTCATTATAAGTCCAATATGTCACTTATGGAAATAAAATTTCAGAAAAGTTGTTTGCAAAGCAAGTTTATTAGGAAAAACTGTGTCATGTCAGCTATTATCGATTGAATCGGAGAGATTTGATACACAATCCTTTCCACTTTATTTTTGGAGTAGATGTGCTTGCTATGACAATCTCAACTTTAGCAACTCTGAGTAAAGGATTTGTTGAACTTTCCACTGTTGGTTTCTTCAACTACGCACAAAGAAGGTGAATTCCAAAATCTGATTTCAAGTTATTCTAAATGCCAATAGAATTTAGGATTCTGAATTTGACGTCCCTGCATCTATTATCCTTAGATGCCACTTTATGGATTTTACTTAGGGACTTGCAGATGGTATTTTACAAGGCACTGAAGCTTTAGCACAAGGTGTGGAATTTGGCATCTATGGAGTGGTAACCAAGCTTTGGGCAAGTGTCAGAGAACATGGTGTTATTGGTTTTGCACAGGGGTTTTGATCCGGATTTTATGAGCAGAACGAAATGAATACAGATTATTAAAATATGCTTTACATAGAATAACAGAGATACAATAAAATTGGTTTTCTATTCAATAAGGAAATAAGCTGAAACTGTAAAATGCAGCGGAAAACAAGCTTGTTGGAATGGTGGCGGCTTATCTCTGAGAAGAGATGTGACGACTGYGCTCATTCGCAAGAAGATGATTACAATGAGGCTTTGAAGGCCTTTTTTTACAATAAACACGAAGGTCAAAAACCCTAGACATACAAAAGCCTAACTCTAGGAGATGAAGCGCCAAAAGTCACGTGGGCTCTGTTTGAGTAAGTTAGTAAATCAACTTCACGAGGTTGTAACTTTTGCATACGATTTTCATTTTAGGCGCACAATAGCTCGTTGGAAAGGTCTATCTGAGGACTAAACATTTTGTTTCTATATATCAAAGGATATTTTTGACTGCAGTGAGCCCTAAAAACGTTGTTTAGGGCCTCAAAACGGGACCCGAAAACTAGAAAAAATTTTGTCAAAATGAACCAGTTGGAATAGGTGGGAGGCCACCGACATCCATCTTGATCAGTCTTGAAACTGGAGTTTTAGACTTTGTTTCCTTGTGAAATATTGATTGTGTTTTGAATTGTTACCATATCTTCCGCCATCTTCACCTGAAAAACAAACTACAAAAATTAAAATAATTGGCAAAATTGAAAGCTTCGAGCAAACTTGGCTTGAATTAATTCACTTAATGGTGTGTAAAAATCAAACATGAACAAACAATTCTGTTTGAAAATAAGATGCAATAGACACAAACTATGAATTTGTTATACAAAAATTAAAATAATTGGCAAAATTGAAAGCTCCGAGCAAACTTGGCTTGAATTAATTCACTTAATGGTGTGTAAAAATCAAACATGAACAAGCAATTCTGTTTGAAAATAAGATGCAACAGACACAAACTATGAATTTGTTAGAATAATTTGTTATTCTAAACTTTAAATTAGTTAGTTCTAATATTAGTTGATGACCCATTGTAACTGAAACACATAATTTCTATGGAAATCATGGCCATTGAACAAGCACATAGGAACAAATATATGGCTTTACATGAATTATAATGGATCGCTTTACATGAATGGGTCTCTAAACCCATGTTATTGTATTATTAATGGGTGACTTTACATGAGAAGGCTATAATGTATATTAGCATCATTAGATGTGCACTTACATGATGTGTTATTAATGTATAGATATTTACATGAAAAATGATATAATATAAGTATATTAACTGAAACTAAATTTAAATTGGATAGAATGAAACTATATTATCACAAATCATGTTTCATGTTATATGAGAACAATATATGAATATTTACATAAAAATGATATAATATAAATATATTAACTTAAACTAAAATGTTTCATGTTATATGAGAACAATATATGAATATTTACATAAAAATGATATAATATAAATATATTAACTTAAACTAAATTGGATATAATGAAATTATATATGATGTGTTATTAATACAATGTATAGATATTTACATGAAAATGATATAATATAAGTATATTAATTGAAATCAAATTGGATATAATGAAACTATATTATCACAAACTATGTCTCATGTTATATGAGAACAATATATGAATATTTACATAAAAATGATATAATATAAATATATTAACTCAAACCAAATTGGATATAATGAAACTGTATTATCACAAACCATGTCTCATGTTACATGAAAACTATGAAACTATATTATCACAAACCATGTCTCATAAACATGAAAACAATGTATATATATTTACATGCATAAAACTGATATAATATAAGTATATTAACTCAAACCAAATTGATTATAATGAAACTATATTATCATAAACCATGTTACATGAAAAAGGATATAATGTATGTGTATTAATAATGGGTGGGATATAATGTAAATATTAACTTACACCATGATACATGTCATTAAGGCATGGACTTACATGAGAAGGATATGATGTATGGTTATTAAAGCATATATTTATATAAGAGGGAGAATGTTGAATGGAACACCAATCTTCATTATAAAAGGATTAAGGATTTCATCCTTAAGACACATGGGAGAATTCATGCCCTCAACGCGTGAAAAGTAATTAGTTAATTTTTATGTGTGAGATATAGTTTACTATACATTAATTTATTTGCAAGTAATGTTGTCTATACTTTAGCACCATTGTGTATTCATAAGCATAATTTATTTCATATTATAGTTGAGATAATATGTAATTTAAAGAAATCAAATTTAATGTATATGAATTTTTTTGGATAATTATCATTACAACTAATATAAATAAAGATTTCCAATAAAGCTCATGAGGTTGAGAGCTCAATCCATGTCCTTCAAAGTAAAATTCTAGTAGGTAGTTTTAGTATTAGTAAGTTAAACGGTTGGCACGACCATGATCCCAAGTGTCTTGGAAAAATTGCTCTTATTGAACCTGAGAAACTTGTTCCTAAACTAAAGGATCAAAGACACCTGACCGCCTTTGCTTGAGAAACTCGACAAAGAAAATATGCTCTATCAAATGTTCTATAAACAACATAACCAACTGATTAGAATAAGGATTATCCTAGATCTTTATGTGTCCCACACATTACTGGAATGTGAGATTTCCCATGTGCACCACTCCATAAAAGTGAATGGGAGGGATCGATACCTACATTGAAAAGAAGTGAGTCCACTCATTGCCTTGGTGATCCTTGATAGTCACTATAGTGGGTTATAGATGTGTGTTGATAGAACTCTCTCACAACTTTTATTTGGGAATATGAATTCTTAACATTTATTTGTACACTACTTTCAATATCAATTAACATCAAATTGATATGATTCTTGTTATATTGTATCAATTTAAGAATTGAAGTTCCTTCTTTAGGTATCCCAATGATTTAGCTTGAGTGATTGAGTTATGTAAATTACAAACAGGAGGTCACGAGTTTAAGTTCTTCAGATGGTTGTCTCTACGAATATTATTGGACCTCATTCAATGTCCCCACTAGGTTAGGTTGCCAAAATGCAGTCGACCAATTTACTCTAGATACCATCCTCATAATGAAAGGAAGTGCATCCCATCTAAGAAAATAAAGAAAACGAAGAATAAGTTCATTCGTTAGATGCATTGATTTCAATATAAATTTATCATACATCCATTTACATATTGCATTGCTTTTACATCAAATTAATATAATCCTTCCTATAACGCATCAAGTTCTTAAATCCATTTTTTATATAGCCCCATGGATTATCTAGAGTGGTTGAGACCTATGAATAGTATGCATGAGGTTAGGGTCAAATCCCCAGACTGGTTGCTTCTGCATATGTGGATCTTCTCAGTCCCTATCGGGTCAACATAATGTTACTTACATTAAAATATATTAATTAACATCGAGCATAATACGAGAATCATACAACTTGTAAATCATATCATATATATAAGAATGATATTGGAGAAATGTTGAAGGAATTTCGAAATGTTTTGACCATCCGAATTCATGTGATGAGATTTTCGATGAAGAATATTTTATGTGGGAGTTTCTTTACAAGTTGAAAAGGACGCGTGGCCAAGAGAAGTTCTGAAAGAAAAATCTGTAGCTTCTTGGGTTTTGGATTCCCTATTTCTATGCAAGAAGCAATGTCAAGTTCAACTACCTCCCACGAGCACCATTACACATCTCTATAGTTAAAGATCCAATTTTATGAGAATTTTTTTTTTTCCTTAAGAGGATCTCTGATTGGTTCTTTTAAACACACTCACTGAAATCCTAACTACACGGAAGGAGAAGATGAAAATATAATTAAAATGAGATAGAGACCTTATTTTCCACTTTCTCATGATGGAAATGATAAAACCATGAGTGACGTTGATTTTGTTACATCCAAAAGATCAGATATAGAATATAAGCAATAGTTGTCAATAATTCTAGTTGTATCATCTTTACCAACAAAAACTATTAGAACGTTGGCCACCTTAAGGTATTTTGAACTCACGGAAATATTGTAACCAAAGAAAAAATAACTTATGTGTTTGATAGGTTAAGGGAAAAGTTCAATCCACGAAGAAAAGGATTAAACAAAGTAGCTTCCCATGAAGAAAATCACACATCACAAAACATGGAAACCAAGAATGTTGTTGTGTCAAATGTATGATTTGGGGAAACAAGTAAAGCATTAAATAAACATTTCATGCCATGTGGATTCCAAAGAAGGAGAAAATAAAACCCTCAGTATGGATGGTTCAATATTTATGTATAGAACATTATAGGTTATGCTAAAATATTTGGCTCATACAACAAGAGAACAAGAACATATTCATTCTTCCCACAATTTCCAGTAGATAAGAGATTCATCAACATTTGATAACTGGGCAAAGTCAAGAAATTATGCAACAAACAATTGTTGGGCAACAAAAAGCATAAACTCAACAAGATTCAATGGTAAATAACAAGAGACAAAACAAAGAACAACAATCATACAATGAACAAATTCTTTGAATTTTTTATTTATTTAATTAGTAACATAAAAGGTTTTGGAAGTCACGCGAGTCGCTCTGCGTTTAGGGTTCACCCTCAAAACCAGTCGCCCGATTCTCCACTGCTGCGGCCATGGAAGTAGAGGGAGGGGGGCTTTCGACCCCCTCCTATAGTTCCATCACAACAAAGGAGCACGGCTCCAATCACTCCAAACGTCGAGCCTTCGAACTCCCAGAGGGCATGCAACAAATAATCTAGGAGGAAGAAATGTCGAAGGAAAAGCCGATGGAAATCGACCTAGAAGCCAGTCACCCAAAAACCAATTGCATTTGGGAACCTGGCAAATGCATCCCGCAAACCTCGATAGCTCCTAAATACATCATCAACTCTCCAAGAATAGAAGATCATAAACAATACATGAGGGATTTCGCCCTGATAGGGAAATTCCTGGGATTATGGCCTTCAGAAAAAGACCTGGTCAAATGGATTCAGCACTGGTGGAAACCCAAGGGTCACTATGACCTCCAACTTGGATCAAAAGGCTTCTTTATGATCATACTACATAACCTGGAGGACAAAAATCGAATCTTCGAAGGAAGGTTGTACTTCTATAACTCGACAGGCCTTTTTCTCCGTTTCTGGACGGAGAGATTCAACCCAGAAAAGGAAGACTTCACCCATGCTCCAGTTTGGTTGAGGTTATATTCGCTCCCACAGAAATTTTGGTTGGAAGAGATCCTCGCGGGAATTGGTAACACCATTGGCATCTACGTCAAAGCCTCAGAGGCGACCAGACAACGAAGGTACACTGCTTATGCCTGCATTTGTGTCTATCTGAATATTTTGAAACCCCTCCCTGACGCCATCACCCTGGATTATCAAGTTGACGAATGGTCCCAAACCCTAGATTATGAGCACATCCCCTTTCGATGTCGCAAATTCCACGAGCATGGACATATTTTCCGCGAATGCCCTTTAAATAACCCCCGCAAGCCTTCTCAGGAAAATCCTAACAAATCCAAGAACGGTTTCACCGAGGTCATGGGTTGGCGCAGACATCAAGCCAAGAGAGCACCCCCCCTAGGCCCCCCTTGGACCCCCTACCAAGAACTCCTTTGAAGCTCTTCACACCCCCTCGGATACCCCCTCCTCTTCCACCAACCCTCTGACTAACCCTGCAATTGGTCAAAACTCTGACATTCCCGACCCCCCTGCCCCTTCTTCCTCACAACCACCAGTCACGGTGACCTCCCTTCTTGCTAATCTTGGCTCGGAAATGGGAGATCTAGACACAGACCTGGAGGATCAAGAGTTAGCAGGTATAGATATGGCGCATCTGGAGCAAGCCTACTGTAAGCAACAACTGTTTACCATACCACCTGACCAACTGCGCAAAGTGTACAAAGTCTTTCTCAAGTCTTCGGCAGGAGGATCAGCACGAGCCAGTACAAATCTGGGAATACAAAAAGAAACCTCAAAGGAACAACGCAAGCCCACAAAAGATGGGAAAACGAGGGGCAGAAAACCAAAACACCAACTCATCCAAGATGTCAGTAACTTTCTCGTCAACTCAGGTCAAATTCATTTGATCTCAGACAACTTCCCTCCCCTCCAACCCCCATCATCCTCATGAAGATGTTATCTTGGAATATAAGGGGCCTCAACGTAAAAAAGAAAACAAGGTTTTCTCAAAGATAGAATCGAGAAGGAACAACCAGACATACTTCTTCTGCAGGAAACAAAATGTGCGGGAGAGGAAGCACATGCTATTCTTCAAAGATGTTGGAAGCAAGCCCAGCACGTGGAAGTGGACTCCAGGGGGGCAGTTGGAGGACTAGCGATGCTCTGGAATCCAACCACAGTTCTACTTGACAGTTTTTTCACCTCCAAATGGACCATCACAACCTCCTTTCGCCTTATTGGCTCAAACAAACAAGGCCACATCACAAATGTCTATGGACCCCCTAGACTAGGAGACAAGGAAGCTTTCCTCTAGCACTTGGACTGGATAACCAGCCACATAGATTCCCAAAGGTGGATCCTTAGAGGAGACTTCAACATGATCACAGGGCTGGAGGAAAAAAAGGGGGTACTCGCACTCTGGGAAATGACAATATGCTCTTCAATTGTACCATAGGCCTTCTGAAACTCATTGACGTTGGAACAAACAATGGGCCTTTCACATGGTCCAACAGACGCTCGGGATCCCAACACGTATCCAATAGACTAGACTGTTTCCTCCTCTCAGAAGCCATAATGATGGACGAACTCACTTGGAATGCCACAATCATCGACACCCCGGGATCAGATCGTTGGCCAATTCTACTGACTATCAACATCAGTGGTACCCCAGGCAAAAAACCTTTCTGCTTTGAAAAATTCTGGTTGACACACCTAGATTTCCAAGAAAACATCAAGCAATGGTGGGAAGAAGCGACCATCCAAACATGGACCCCGATGTACCGATTCCAACAAAGGCTAAAAAACCTCAAACAACATCTAAAATCCTAGAATAAGTCCACCTTTGGTGACATCTTTCAAGCACATGAGAACCTCAATCAACAAATGCAAATACTCCAACAATAGATCCGAACACAAGGCCTCACGGAAGTCTTAAAGAAATAGGGGAATCTCCTAAACAACCAGATCGCAGAAAGAAGGGTGCAGGAAGAAACACTCCGGAGACAAAAATCCTGCATCCAATGGATAAAAGAGGGGGAAAAAACACCAAATTTTTCCACATATCCATGGTTCAATGGTTCCAAACAAATCACATCACTCACCTAGTCTCATAGCAAGGAACATAGATTCAACAACGTGCTAATATAGAGAAGGAAATGCTCTCCTACTACCAAAATATTCTAACGGAACCCCCAACAGATCGCTCGGGGGCTATCGAGTCCATCCTCAAGAACATTCCCAAGGAGGTCACTAAAGAGAAAAATGAGGCCCTCATGAGACCGATCACTCAAGAGGAGGTCTATCAATCTCTTAAGGCTACCCCACTGGGCAAAGCGCCTAGACCAGATGGCTTCACTTCAGATTTCTTCCACTACTATTGGAGCATCATCCGTGAAGATGTCTGGGAAATCATCAAGGACTCCAGAAGATCTGGGAAGGTCCTCCAAGCCCTTAATGCAACTTTTCCCACCCTCATACCCAAAGAAAACAACACTACTTATCCCTCGAACTTCAGGCCCATTGCCCTCTGCAATATCATCTACAAACTCCTAACGAAGATCATTGCAACCCTCCTTAAACCCATCCTACTGTTCCTAATCTCTCTGGAACAATCCGGTTATGTGGAGGGAAGACAAATCCTGGACAACGTAATCCTGGCTCATGAAATTATCCACTCGCTACACTCGACCAGAACTCAAGGTATGCTCCTAAAACTGGATCTCTCTAAAGCCTTTGATAAGTTAAGATGGAACTATTTAAGATCAACTCTCCTCGCCTTTGGCTTTGACCCCATTTGGGTCTCCTGGATTTTCAACCTTACCTCTTCAGCCTTGTTCTCCATCCTCATCAATGGCATTCCCTCCAAACCCTTCTCCCTCTCAAGAGGAATAAGACAAGGGGACCCGTTCTCGCCCATCGTTTTCATCCTCATGGCATAAGGGTTGAGTCACACTATCAAAGCGGCCATTAGGGATAACTCCCTCTCTGGCCTTATCCCCCATGGAATTTCTCCCCCCATATCACATAGCCAATTTTGGGATGATATTCTTCTAATGGGAATGTCTATAGCTAGAGAAGCCCTTCGCTTCATATCTATCATCGACCTCTTCTGCGAAGCTTCGGGTGTGGACGTGAATTTGACCAAATCCTAAGTCTTCTTCTTCAACACGCCTATTGCCATCCAAAATCAACTCACTCAAATCCCGGGTTTCACTTGAAGCGTTCTCCCCTCCGTCTACATGGGCATCCCCCTCATTGATAATCCACTAAGAAACGCATCCTGGGACTCCTTGTTTTCCAACTTTCGAAAGAGACTCTCTCTCTTTGGACCTTTCATTCCCTCAATTTTCCTGGTCCCCTCATCCTCCTCAAGTCAGTCCTTCAGGCTCTCCCTATCTATGCCTTCTCTGCCATGGCGGCCTTGAATTTTATCCTCGACACCCTTAGAACTATTCAAAGAAACTTTCTCTAGAAAGGAAACAAAGAAGGGCACAAAATATCCCTGGTAAGATGGCAAAAAGTCAGTAATCCAAAGAAAGCAGGGGGACTCGGCCTTAGAGACCCAACCATTTTCAACAAGGTCAATGCTAAAATTTGGTGGAGATGGTTAAAGAGACCCCAAGACCTTTGGGCACATCTTTGGACGAAAAAATACATTCCCACAATCCCAGAAAGAGAGCTCATTAGGTGGAGTGGTCAAAGCCTAGGTTCGCTCATCTGGAACGCGGCCAGGAATAATCGGGGACTCATCACAGACCACTCTTCTTGGGAACTGCAAAGTGGGTCTTCGACTCTCTTTTGAAGTGACTCTTGGGAACAACTCCCAGCCCTGAATACTGATGCGACTCTCAGTATCCTCATCCCCTTCACAACCATTGCAAGACTCCACAAAGTGGCAGATTTCTGGAACCCAATTGTTCCAGGGAAAATCTGGCGCACTTGGAAAAACTCTCACGAGAACCTAAACATACCCCTTGAGCTAAACCTCCATCCTTTGCAGGAGCATCTCGATTCAAGGAAAATTTAAGTCAACAAGGGGAGGATATTCTTAGATGGGGACACTCCACCACAGGTACCTTCAACATTCAAGGAGCTTACCACATAAAAGCAGGTCACAAAACCTTACCTTGGGAAGAGGTTTGGGGCAATATTTGGGACACAAAATCTTGGCCAAAAATTAGCACCTTCCTGTGGCTAGTGGTGCACAACAACATTCTCACTTGGGACAATTTAAGGAAAAGGGGTTTCATCGGTCCTTCCTGGGGTCAGTTATGTGGCTTAGAGGAAGAAACTCAAAACCATCTCATAAACCTATGCACCTATAGTTCGTGCATCTGGGATCACAACGCCATCATTACGAGAACAACGGACAGGAACCACACAAGTCTTAGGGAAACTATCGAAGATTGGCGAAGCTCGACCTTTCAATCCCCTATCCTCAATAGAATCTGGTAGCTGCTACCGGGTTTCATTCTCTAGCAAATCTGGAAAGAGAGGAACAAACGAATCTTTAAATCGGTTACCAGGACCTGGCAAGAAGTGTGGACCACAATCCACACCAACATCAATGAAATAATCTCTTTGCATCCCTGGATGGAACAGAATCTAAATGGCCCACAGAAGAAGAATCTCATCCTTAGTGCCTGGCTACTCAATCTCCACCCCACCCCCGACAGACCTATCGTTGTTGTAGGATGTAAGCTTTGCCCCACTCAATGGGAATCTCCGCCCACAGGCTGCTACAAACTAAATTTTTATGGGGCCTCCAAAGGGAATATGGGACCCGCAGGCTATGGAGTAGTCATCTGAAATAGTAAAGGGGAAATCCTCCATATCATGGCAGGTAATATTGGGCACAACAACAACAATGCTACGGAAATATGGGGCCTCTTATGTGGTCTTCAAGCGGCCACAGAACAAGAGCTTTTCCCCATCATCACAGAAGGTGACTCACAAATTGTTATAAATCTCCTCTCACATCTGCTCAACAGGGAAGACCTAGATAAAATCTCTCCAAGCTGGAGACTCATGAATGGGATTTTCAAAATCAAATCAACCCTCCATCCCCAATGGGTAATCCTCCCTTCCCATGTAAGAAGAACGACAAATCAAGTTGTTGAATTGTTGGCAAATTTCGGTGTCAAGTTGGAGGAAGGAGTCTTCTCATGCTCCCCATCCACCAAAACCTCTCTCCCCATAGTCATAACCTGTAGGAACATAACCCACACCAAATATTGACCCCCAGATGGGGTGCTTCCAATCCAATGACGTGCGCACAACACGAGGAGGCCACCTGGCCAGGCTGCACGCCACTTGGCGCCCGACCAATTCTGTCATCCCACTCCAGTCACCTCATGCGTTTAAACCTTTTGTCGCCACCCTCCATTCTCCATTTGAATCTCGTAGGCCGCACAAATTGGAAGCTCTGCGGCATGGCCGTCTTCATGGCACCGTGTAGGGGGCTTCCTCGGTCACATCTTCTCCAGAATGTTTCGCCTGCTCCTAACGCCGAGCTTGGGTGCTCTTTTCCTCACTCTCCCCCTCACAATCCACAGAACCACACCTCCCTGGTTCACCTCTTCTTCAAATTCACAAATAGTCTCTAGTTCGACCTCCACTTGAATTTGAGCTTGCATTTGTGTTCCCTCTCTCCAGGCTTACCAATCCGTAAACTCTCCCCTCCCAGGGCACTGCTAGCTCTCGTCATGCCCCGACTAAGAGGCAAGGAAAAACGAGGTGTCGCCTGGTATGCGGCCAGAGGAAGGAAGCCGCACATCCCAGA
>SNQJ01S0183271.1:4813-19021 GCA_010110895.2 Picea sitchensis | reverse complement strand
AAAGTTGGGTTTGTACACTCCACTTCCAGTTCCTTCTCGACCTTGGGAAAGTATTTCCATGGATTTTGTTGGTGGTTTGCCTATAATGAGACGAGGTTATGATTATCTTTATGTTGTGGTTGATCGATTTAGAAAAATGTGTATTTTGATGCCTTGTACTAAGCAGGTAACAGCAGAACAAACGACACAGTTGTTCTTTCAAAATGTTTGGGTGCATTTTGGATTGCCTACGTCCATTATTTCTGATCGGGATTCTCGATTTGTTGGAAGTTTTTGGTCAAGTTTATGGGCACTCATGGACACTAAACTTAAAAAGAGCACATCTTTTCATCCATAGACAGATGGTCAGACAGAGGTGGTAAATCGTACAGTGGTGCATCTTCTTCATGCTTATTGCAGCAAGCATCCTAAACTTTGGGATGAACATTTACACTACATTCAACATGCGTACAATCGGGCTAAGCACTCTTTGACTCAAACGTCGCCATTTGAAGCATGTTTTGGCTATTTGCCCAAGTCACCTTTAGATTTTATCTTTGGGAAATATATTGTTGTTGATGGTCAATATGACATTGATAGGGTAGAGAAGCTCATTGAACAAATTCAGTCGATACATCAGGTGGTGCAAGAGAAGTTGGAAAAGAGTCAGGCCAAGTACAAAACGAGACATGACAAGCATCGTGTTGATCACAGTTTCCAAGTTGGAGATGAAGTTTGGCTTTACATCAGCAAGGGGAGGCTTAAAGGAGAAGGTAAAAAGTTGAAACCGATTCGATATGGTCCTTTCAAGATTGTTGACAAGATTGGTAACAATGCTTTTCGTTTAGATTTGCCTCCTTATATGCAGATGTATGCTGTTGTTAATGTTGAGAATTTGAAGTTGTATGAGCCTCCATTGATTGATGATCAAGGAGAGCATGTTCAGATTCCTTCCATAGATGATTTCTCTTTAGAGTATCTAACCAAATTGTAGGAAGACACCATCCTTGACAGGAGGATGTGAACTTCGAAACGAGGAAATGTGGAGTATTTGCGAGTTGGTCTTAAAGGGACGAATCCAAGCAAGGCTAAGTGGATTGAGGTTGGAAGAGTGAGGGAACTTTACCCTCATCTTCACATAGACTGAGAATAGTCTTTTGGAGGTCCAAAATCTTCCCAATGGGGAGGTGTGATCAGGGGATCAAATTTTGCTCAAAACTTCAAAGTGCTCGGAATCACTTCAAACCAGACGAGAGCATAGGCCTCATCATTGTGAACCCAACGCAACTCGTTTCGTCTCAAATGGACGTTAGGAGCAAGAGATATAGAGATATGTTCGTCATGTCAAACATGCAAAAAAAAAATGATGTTGACTGTACAGTCCATACAGTCCGTACAGTCTGACGTGGTAGAACCGTACGATCGTACAAACGTGATGTGGCGGAATCCAGTTGGTTGGCATGGTCGAATCAGGTGTCGACACATCGCAGTTTTGTTGGTCAATGATTGGGTGCCACGTGGCACCCCGGAATTGGTTGATTGGTTGTATGTAAAATGGATTGGAGTCCGTGGGGTTCGACCCCCAGACCTCCCCACCGCATAAACCTTCACAAACATCTGCCCGACCATTACACTGCTCTTTTTTCCTTGTTACATAAGTGTGTTTAAATGTATTTGAATTCGCACTATGTATTGAATGGCGGGGGGGACGGGTCCGGGCTTAGCCCCGAACCGTGGTCATTTGTATTCACATGTGACCATACCATATATGGTATAACCGACAGTTGGAATGCGTGGAGTTCATATTACATAACCCATGGTTTTGTTTCAAAGCATATGACTATAGTATAATATGTATGCGCACGGTTGTAACCGTTGGCGCGGGGTTTAACACTTAGCCATGGTTCCATGTCATACACCATATGCCTGCGACCTGGAGTGCGGAGGGAGTTACATGGTTTGGTAACGGTTTAACCACTTTTTTCCCATACGAGTGGTCACATGACCCATATGCCCAGGTGCCTAGGCGGTTAGGGGCTGGCGCACCCTTAACCGTCCTATGGTTTGCACCGTTGGCACAGTTGCGCCCGGTGTTGGGTTTTCACGCTTAAATTTGCGTGTGAGCCAGGTTCAAACAAGAGGGGTGCAATTTTTAGATGCAGAGACAACAAGCTTGAAGGGGAAGACTTCTAGGAGGCCTAACTTCTTCGTTTTTCGACCGATTGAGGTGCCGAAAGATCCCAGACAGGGGTTTTGGATGCTCTGAAGCCATTGGAGCAGTCGGTTTGTCAGTTTGAGCATTGTAAGACATGTTTTTGAGCACTTTGAGAAATTAATAATAATGATCCATTGGAAGCTGGACCAAGAGATGTATCCCAAGAGAGGGGTGAACTCCTTTATCAAATTGTTGTGTTTATGTGCTTATGTTCATTGATTATGCTGTTGTCTATGAGTATTTTACATAAGTGATCCTTTAATCTATGTGTTGCAAACTGATCCTTTTGCCTTAAACAAATAACATTTACATTGTAAATAATTTCAAGTATTTCAAGTCTTCTTCATTTTTAGATCACTTTATCAGCCTGTGCATGCCTTCTTATGTTAGACATGAGCCCGACTTAGTTATGTGCTTTGCAGGAAAATCCATCCCTTGGGAAACTTCAGATTGACAATCTCCCCCCACGATCATTCTCAGTATGCGTTACATTTATGGGGTGAGACGAGGTCTCAACTGCCACCCCCATTTCCATTAAATACCTTCATCAGGATCGAGACGAGGCCTAACACCCATGAATTTTCCAGGCAGTGCCCATGACTTCTTCGAGTCAATCCCGGTGCCTCGAGGCCATGCAAATATTCTTCTATGACCAATACGGGAGCTTTCGGCCTTTGGCACAACTCATCTCCATCGCTCCTTCTTCAATGTGACCTAGGGCCATGTCCCTATTCAATTTGTGTGATTGCGGGCATGACCAAGGGTGGTTTGAAAGAAAATCACTTTTGTCCCTGCAATTTACCATGAACCTCCACGCGTCCCTTTCCAAAAAACATGCCTCTGATTGCGGCCCACCCTTAAAATTTTAAAACGTGAGCACCTTTCGACCTTGCAATGGAGCGTGACCGTTGATCATGTGATCTAAGATGAGGCATCTTGATCAATGACCCAACTCTGGTGCTTTAGATCGATGGATCAGATCTTCCCTCTTCAAATCAACAGTTGAGATCTGCTTCATGAATTGGCCTTCAGACCTTTCAAACTTCAAATTATATTTTCCCCAAGCAAAACCTCTGGAGCTATGGATCTGACGACACATGGCTCTTGTTGATCAACGATTCATATTCACTTCGAGCCTTCGAGACGTCAGACACTTCGAAACTTTTCAATATTTAACTCCCACAATTCTCCGGAGTGTTGAACTCCGAAGAGAGGGATTTGCCTCCACGCATCCTCAGATTTTGATGGCTCATATTATTTCGGGAGTTTAGGTTTTGACACATCGATAATTCCACACACTTCTCACTTCGAAACTCCCGAATCTTATTTCCATGAACACTTGGATCAACTTCCACCTATCCCTTTAAAAATCAATGGTTTATGCTCTCTTCGGACCTTTTGCTCTGGCGCTATACTTCACACAAATTTTAAGATTTTGAATGCCCGTGAGCCACGAATCTGAACTCCACATGGAATTCCCATCGTTGAAATATGAACCTGCCTTTTTTCTTGATTTGAGTCCAAAATAGACCGCTCTGAGTGTTGTGCTTTGAGCCTGTGTAAACAAAGCCTTGGACAAATGGATAGGGGCTGGGAAAATAGGGAGACCGTCACACTTTTAAACATGGAGGGGGGAAAACGAAAAACGATTTTACAAGCCGAAGGGTGAAAAAATTAAGAATTGGTTTGCGAAAGGAGAGAGACAGGGAAAAACAAAGACTTAGGTAGAATCCACAAACCCACAAGACTCTGACAAGTTTGTGTGATAACATTTGGCTCCATAGGGGATGGCATGCTCCCTGCGAGCTACCAAGAACACTTATTTCTAGTGCCTTAGTTGTTGGGTTATGGATTCAAGCTCAAAACATTTCACCGAAGGCTGACATATACACTATTCTACTTATAAAAAGGAAAAAAAACACACATGCTCCAGAAGGAGCTTATTTATGTACAAAACCTAAGCTAAATTACTTTTACAATGGGCTAGGTGAAGGCAAACTTCCACCAGAGCCATTCAAACTATTTGATAATCGAATCCTTCTCTTGACTACAAGTGATCTATAAAAAAAAAAGGAGAGTGTAGCAGTTGACTAATTTCATTCTTATGATTGCCCATAGTACTTTCAAATGATACTAAAAATATCAATCCTACATGCTCCAAATCATTTGAGAATTATAATCCTATGTACTCATCGATAGGGTCATACAACTAAAGGCAACACATGATTAACTTATGGAAGGTTACCTTCATTGTGTCATAGCCACTGACAGTTTGTTTGATGTCTTCTACAGGCACACCTAATTGAATGACAAACACATGCATCTGTGGGTCAAAAAGTTTCTTTGTAACTTCAGAACCACTCATGGGCTTATTTTTTATCATCTCTGCACATACTATGGGGATAGTCTACTGCTCATCATCACTAGAATATTCATCAAAAATGGGTTTCCCCTCATATCTATGATCAATCTCTAAAACAATAATTTCATCAAGAATATAACTATGAAAAATATTCACTTCAAGAACAATAGTAACTGCTACTTCTAGATGTTCATACGCATGATTTTCATCAAGACAAGGTTGTTCATTTGTGGGTGATGGATGAGATATCAAATGCATATGAAAATCCCTTTCAACACCTCTGTAGAATTTACAAGGATCAAAATCATCATCATAAACCGGAATTGCGCCAAAAGGATCCAAACAAAACATAGAAAATTTTTGTTCATCGCCATCACTGGGATGTTCATAACAAACTTTTGACTCTTGAAATTTAGAACATCTTGTTTCAGGGTGCTCTCTACCAGCAAAACATTCATCACCAAAGTGTTTGTCAACAACAAACAACTCTTGGTCAATGTTCGAGACAGTGACTTCCTCAGAAACAAGGTTGTCCAAGATACCTGCTCTGAGGACAAAATGATCCATAGTATTTCCTTCATAGGGACAACAAGTAAAACCTACCTCATGTTCAGAGTTAACATGATACTGACTTTAATTCCTGCCACAAGCTCAGAGGTTCTCCTCCACTTCCTCAGTATCCATGAATAACTGTGATAGATATGTAGATTGTCTTTCCCTAAGATACAAAACAAGGTCAGAGTGCTGAGACACTATGTAATACACCATGGAAATAGTCTCAGAAGGTTTAATTTCTGGGGTAAGGATGCAATACAAGTTGTGAAACCTTCGATTAAAAGCAGACAAAACTTCCTTTTTTCCCTTCTCAAAGTAGTGAACTCATGTAGGTATTGATCAAATGACTTGTTCTTACCCCAACCCTTTAAAAGTGTATTGCATAATTCAATCCAGGAACCAATGGAGTGAACTCCCAAACCCTTAAACCATACAAAAACATATCCTAACAAGGATTTGGAGAAAAAACTCATTGTAACATCCTCATGAACTATCTCAAACTGATAAATAAAGTTCTTGAAATCCTCCATGTGCCTCTCAACTGTAACATGATCCTTTCTAGAAAACCGAGGAAAGTACTCAAAGAAATCAAGAGGATAAGGATGAAGAAGATATGGAAGCTTTAAAGGTTTAAACATCTTGTCTATGATCCTAGTGTGAAAAATAGTGGGATGAATATGAGGTTTAACACACTGATGGAAAGTTTCAATAGTAACAGGAGGATGTGATGATATTTGAGAAGGTTTTGGATCAGTTTTGACCTCCTCAAGGATGCAAGGGTGATTGAATTCAGGGGGATTTAAATATGAATTTCATCCTTATGAATAGGCTGTGGTGAAGACATGAGATCAACATCTACAACACAAGAAGGGATGTCTTCTTCTTCCAAGGATGGATGAATAAAGGAAGGCTTATAATCTTCTAAATAGACAAAGCAAAGGATAATCCTCTTTATATGTAAAGGGAAAGACAAGAATGAGATGATAAGGAAAAACGATATTTCATGAAGTAAGCTCATAAACTGATACTTGGTAATCCCTTTATGCATGATCATATTTCTGTCAACATGATCCTCCCCAGTGGAGTCTTTGATTGTGGATTCACAAGGTGAAAACTGCAATCTTCAATGGTTTTGATATCTGATGCACCTTCAGAATCAGAAGATTTTTATCGTTCTATCCCAGGGAAAGGTCTTCAATTCGTTCCCTAGCAATGATGCCATAAATGTTATCACTAGAAGTCAACTCCATATTGCGTTGGAGGTAATCCCAGTACCCATTAGATTTTTATGTCACAGGTTGGTTTTAAAGAGGTTAAATGGGCGTAGACTCAAGATGATATCATTTTAACTCATAAAACTGAAATGGTATGCACATGTGGGTGAGGTCTTGATTAAATTTATTCAGTAAGTTGAAGGGTGAATAGAGGGAAGAATTTGGTGAAGAGAGTGTAGAGGTGTGTTGTGGACATCAGGTCTTCCAATAGCCTAAGGAGGAAAAAATTAAACACAAGATCCTCTTGAAATCAAATCTCAAAGAAACTGAAAGAAATTATAACAACACTATAATCAAACATTCATCATAATACAGTTACAAAAATCCATGTGAATCAATCATTCATGAACTCTCTCAGTATCAGAGGAAAATAAAACGGATTAAGAAATATGACTTAGATTAACCAATATGTTTCAAAAACAAATACATAACCAGAGAACAATGTTCTTCATAGAAAATTTACAAATTGGGAGCATTGCTCAACCATCAAGCTTAAAAAAATATCAAAACTGCCTATATATACTAAAAATGTTGCAAACACCAGGAATGTGATCGTACCCCCACATTCAAAGTTTCCAGTCAATGCTTACTTTGTCAACATGTGCAGACCTTCTTATGTCAGTCTCGAGCCCAGATTAGTTATGATCTTTGTAAGAAAATCTATTCCTCGAGAAACTTCAGATTGACAATCTTCTGCCATGACCATTCTCAGTATGCTTTCCATTGATGGGGCGAGACGAGGTCTCAACTGTCGCCCCCATTTCCATTAACTACCTTCATCAGGATCGGGATGAGCTCTGACACCCATGAATTTTCCAGGCGGTGCCCATGACTTCTTCTAGTCAATCCCAATGCCTCGAGTCCATGCAGATCTTCTTCTATGACCAATATGAGCACTTTTATCCTTTGGCACAACTCCTCTCCATTGCTCCTTCTTCAATGTAACCTAGGGCCATGACCCTATGCAGTTTACATGATTGTGAGATGAACAAAGCTGGTTTGAAAGCAAACTACTTTTGTCCCCGCAATTCACCATGAACCACCACACCTCCCTTTCCAAAAACCACGGTTATGATTGCGACCCAACCTTAAAATTTTAAAATGTGCACACCTTCTGACCCCGCAATGGAGCGTGACCGGTGATCTTGTGATATGAGATGATGCTTCCTGATCAACAACCCAACTCTAGCACTTTAGATCGATGGATAGTTTCTTCCCTCTTCAAATCAATGACTCAGATCTACTTCACGAATCGGCCTTCGGACCTTTCAAACTTCAAACTATATTTTCCCCAAGCAAAATCTCTGGAGCTATGGATATGACCACACATGGATATTGTTGATCAATGGTTTAGATTCACTTCGGGCCTTCGAGACATTGTAATATTTAACTTCCACAATTCTCCAGAGTGCCGAAATCCAAAGCGAGGGATATGCCTCCATGCGTCCTCAACTTTTGATGGCTCAGATTATTTCAAAAGTTCAGGCTTCGGAACTTTGGGAATTCCACACACTTCTCACTTTGAAACTCCCGAAGCTTATTTCCCTGAACACTTGGATCAACTGCCACCTGTCCCTTTAAAAATCAATGGTTCATGCTCTCTTTGGACCTTTTGCTCCGGTGCTATACTTCACACAACTTTTAATATTATGAATGTCCACAAGCCGCTAATATGAACTCCACATGGAATTCCCTTCATTGAAAGTTGAACCTACCTTTTTTCTTGATTCGAGTCCAGAACGGACCGCTCCGAGTGTCAAGATTTGAACCTGCAGCTTCAGCCTGTGTAACCAAATACTTAGACGACTGGATAAGGGCTGGGAAAACAGGGAGACTGGGGCACTTTTAAACACAGAGGGGGGGGAAACTTAAGAATTGGTCTATGAAAGGAGAGAGATAGGTAAAACACAGACTTAGGTAGAAGATACAAACCCACAGGACTATGAGAAGTTTGTGTGATAACAACTAATAAGGATTTCCCGTAGACACTACAATTTGAATTAAGCATTCAACATGAAATCAAGCATATCTTCATAAAAAATCCTAATTTTTTCCAAATACACAAAGATGGATGAAATATACAGAAAATTACTCAAGATTTCCATCCCAAGTAAAAAGAGATGGGAAGCGTTATGTACATTACTTGAGTAAAGACAGTTATGTGTTATAGTTAGCAAGGAGAAACAACTATCCATAGTCAAAGAGATGATTCATCAACCACTTCCACCAAATCAGCACCAGAGATCCGAATAAATCTACAAAATTCCTACATTTTTGTATTTAGAGATTTAGTTAGTTTAGATATTCCTCCAAAATATCCTGATCATTTATGAAAGGATCTGTTGTAAATAGTTGTATAAATACTTCTCTCTTCGAAGTATTGGGGGTTGATTTTTACATCCAAAATCTACTGTGTAAATTTTCAAAGGATCGACCAGTAATAAAAAGGGCTTATTCACAGGATTCTCATGTCAGATTGTTGGTGATGTGATTTCTCTCTTTGTATAATTTTTTTCATTCTCTGTAACCATTGCATATGTTTCCAATTCTAATCATTCAAAGAAAGTTAAAGAACATAATTTATCTTAGTATATTCTGTTTCTGGTTTTCAATGATCTTTATATTTTCATCTAAAATTAAGTAAAAGAATTCTTAAATTATCTTCTACTTAGTGGAATTTTCCCCTCTTGTCCTCTAATTCACTTCGTTTAATTTAATCAGATCCAAACCGTTTTACTACCCTGCCCTGTAGAGAAAACCATGTAAAACATTGAATCAGATCCCTATCTTTAAAGACAGACCCCATATCCCAATGGAAAATTAGGCATTCAATCAACAAGATATTTCAAACAAACAAACAAACCCCAAACTGTCATAACTAGCATAACATTCTAAACTCAAACAAATCTAAATTATATAGAGAGATCCCTCTCTGAATCTGGCAAGGCTAGATCCTAGCTTCTAAAGTGGTTTTGTAGTTACCTCTGTCTTTTCTTCTACAACCTCTATAAATTACATAGTTATAACATAGTGGTGACCATACTAGGGACAAAACATATTTTCCAACTTTATAAATTATCTTCCCTAGTAAGAAAACTTTTTTCCTGGACAATCAAAGATATAAATCTTAAGAGATAAATATCCAGATGTTGTAAAACTTTGTAAATAATTAAGTTGGTTTTTAAGTTTAAGTTCCGACTCCAAAAATAATTCACACCAGATCTCATCCTAATCTAGAACCTGTAAAAGTTGTATATAACCCTGAAAAATTGATCAGAAAAAGAAGTTTGGTAGAAATTCAAGGGAGAAGGGAAACCTCTCTCCTAGAGAAGTTTGTCACAATCCAGGATATCCAGTTTGATATACCATTTGACAATAGCCTATTCAGAACCAAATCGAATAGCTTTGTGGATAAAATAGTTTTAGATCAAGCCATCCTCAAACCTAACACACCTGAAAGACACTCTCCTGAATCAGATCTTGATCAACAAATACTTCAAAATTTTGAGAAGTTACAAGATCTAGCATCAGACTTTGATCAAGCTTTGCATAAATCCTACATTCAATAGTATGTTGAGATTTTTTCCCTGACCATCTATGCATCATCTGTCAATCCTCAATTAGTTCATCCCATATCTTCCAACCCTACTTCTTCCATATCTTCCACCACTTCAATAATTTCACAGGTTGTGATCCATCCTGTCACATGATTTTTTTCACCCACACCTTCCACATGATCATCTTCTATCCATGCTCCTACACCAATCATGGAAACAAGATATTCTCCCCTCATTCTAGTTGCTCCCTTACACAATATGCCCCAAGATTATCAGACTAGGATTCCTCAGTTTGATGGAACTGGAAATATGACTCTACAACATCATGTTGACAAGATGAATGACTTCTTTGACCTGTAAGAAGTAGATGAGGAAGATGTCAAAATGAGATTGTTTTCCCAAAGCTTAAATGGAGAAGTTAGGAAATGGTTCAAAGCCTTACCAACTACTAGCCTAAATGACATTACCTCCTTTCACTAATCATTCCTCAATACATGGGAAGTTAAGAAAAATCCACTTCAAATCTTATCTGAATACGAAAGTATTAAAAGAAAACAAGGCGAAAGTGTACATGATTATTGCACTAGATTTAACAATATTTATAATGCAATTCCAAAAAACATCAAACCTCCTCAAGGTTTAACTTTGATCAAATTCCCTGATGGTTTTGATGCTGACATGTCTTATCAATTGAGAGAAAGAAACCCTACAACTTTGGAACATATGAAAGGAGATGTTGTGAGTGTAGAGGCAAGTTTGTTAGCTAAGAGAGTTAGAAAAAGAACATAGAGGAGAGTAACTATAAAAGAAGAACCATCTACCTCTTCTACTAATGCTAAAATTTGTCCTTAGTCAAAACCATGGAAAGGATGATGGAAATATTAGACATCACTGATACGACTCATCCAAGATAAAATCAACCTGGTCCCCAAATTAGAAATCCTAATTTTAGGAGAAATCAACCCCAAACAAGACAAACAAAACCAAGAGAACACAAAGAACAAAGAGGCCCAGATCAACAGATTACGCCTCCTTTAAAAGAAAATTATGTTGATGAAGGGGAAGAAACAATTGAGGGCCTTGATGATGTTCACATTAATTTAATCGGAATAAATGATAATGATTCTATTTTTCTTACCCAAGAAGAACATGATCTATTCCTTCTTTCACAGACTGAAATTGATGAGGAAGAATCAGATCAACAAGCTTTTGAAAATGCAATTATGGAAGTTCATAGGAAGTATAACCTGAGAAGTAAGAATTCAAATGATAATCCCACTAAGAAAGCTTCTGATATTAAAAAGACAACTGACACACCTGCTAACAAAGTTTTTGACATTCCCCTAAGAAAAACTCAGAAGTCCCAACCAAAAGAACATCTGATTTTGTCTCAAAAACAACTCAAACTGATTTTCCCTCTACCAGCCAACCCAAAGATACTTCACAGAAGAATTTTGTTGATAAATCATATTTTTCTAACCAAAACAAAACTCAAACCTCATTCAACTTTGAAAGTGAATTGGAAAAACTCAAGATACACATTCCTCTAATAGAATTACTGAAAAAGAATGATTACAGATCACAAGTGATAAAAGATATGAACATAGAGGCAGGTACAAATACAATAAATATTTTTGATGATCAACCAGAATCATTATTTGGGCCTGAAGTTGATGGAAAATATGAAAGTGGTGTTGTACCTCCATTTTACATCAGTTTAAACATTCATGACAAAACTTTGCACAATTCCATGTTGGACTCTGGTGTTTCCCACAACCTTATGCCTAAGAATGTTATGGAAAAATTAGGACTTGATATCACTAGACCATAGAAATATTTGTATTATTTTGATTCAAGTAAAGTAAAATGCATAGGTCTTATGAAAGATATTTCTTTTACTTTAGCTCAAATACTAGCTAAGAGTATGGTAATGGACATCGTTGTTGCTGATATACCTCCTAAATATGGCATGTTATTGTCTCTCTCATGGGGAGATAAGTTACAAGAAACCCTTCAATTGGATATGTCTTATGCTACCATTCCATTGTTTGGTAAAAAAAGGAGACTATACAGGGAGACATTGATGAAATATATGGTCAATAGTCAAGATAAACCACACAATTATCCATTATATTTTGTCCATTCATGTTGTGAGTGGGAAATCCCTCTACAGACTAGCACTTAGGGTTTTATCATGCATGTAGAAAAGACCTAAAGATTCCTACTTTCTACCGTCATCTCGGACCTAATCCCCATTATTCTTAAGCAAATACATAGTTAAGAAGATCAAGTGAGCATACCTTATTTTGGGTGTTTGATATTGATCCTTCTTCATGCTTGATCGCTCTTTGACTGCAACTCTCCTCCCAAGGATGACCTGCATTCACACAAGAAAAACAAATAACTCCACATGCATTTGATATATAGATTAATGGGTTAGAGATTCAATCAATATGTATGCAATAAACCATGAAAACCTCATATGGTGGGACGGGAAAAGTACTTCATTATTATTAACTTCAACAAATCAACTTACAATGATGAAGCTTACTCCACGAACCTGGTCCTGGGCTCCTCTTTAACTGTCCTCCAACTTCTTTTCTCTATATTTCTCTTTGCACAAGGATGGATAAAGGGTTGGAACAAAGGGAATGCACAATCAGGTATAGTTTCTTTACTATGATTCTCTTCTTCCAAATGGGACCCCTAACCCTTATTTTATATGCTAGAAGAAACTAGGTATTTGGTCGAACCCTCGGCCATGCATGGTCGAAAGGTTTACTTAACTCACCCAAAGCTGTGTGTTCCGTCAACAACTTTCCTTTTTTTAGTGATTTTGTTGGTACACGCGGGTTGTCTTGGGTCAGCTAGAATGTACACGCATGTAGTAATGGAGTAGGGCACGTGGGAATTTATAAAAGGTGTTTTTAAGAAGAGTTGTTCAGCAGTGTTTTGGCAAAGAAGGAATCTTAGATGCCCTGATGTCAGGTAAGCATGTCTGGTGCAAATTAGGGTTATAAAAGATGCCCCCTAATGTGTGAGTTCAGAAGAGCATCTGATGGATGAAATACATTAACAATATTCATCAATATGCCGAACAAGTGAACCCAGGGACCAGAAATCGGGAGGTGTTGTCTGCAAAAATAAAAATTGTCTCACTGAGGTGGGAATACCCATGCTCGGGATAAAATAAAATCATGGCTACCAATCAAATACACTGTATATCCATGTCATATAACTATATAAAGTGTAGCTGTGAACAATACATAATGGAGCTACATCTCAAAATCAAAAAGATATACGTGTAGAATATCCATCTTCTTAGAAGTTGCTAAGGCCTGATGGCTGGAGATGAGGTCTTCAGAGCTCGAGCAACAACTTCAAAATATTCAAAACTAGGGTAGGAGTGTAATATGAGTGTACGACTTCACTACCCAGAGGTATTTGATGGCTCGTCAGTCATGGAATAGAGAATCTTGATGATCAGACTGAAGGCTTCATTGATTTCGAACAAAGACTTGATTGGACATTCAGGATGGTTGGGCATGAGGGAAAGACACAAACTGCAGAGGGACCAACTCAGGCTTGGTAAAAACTTCCCTTGGACAATAGCACGACAAATGATGAGACTCAGGGAGCATGGCATTATCATAAGTTTACGAGGTAGGAGGCAACACAAACTCTCCATATGTTTAGAAGAATAACCGAACGGAGGAGGACACAACTCTATGTAGCGAGAACAACTTCCTAAGGTCATATTAAATCCTAGAGTTTGACGAACAAACGGTAATATGTTCTTTATCCAAGGGAAACTCATTATGCTGCCAATAAAGAAAATACTTTTCTCTTCTTCTTTTTGGGGTATATTTGAATTTTTTTTGTCTTTTTCAATAATTTTTGAAAAAGAATAAAAGAATGTTACATTACATAGGAGGAACGAGTGTTGCAAACATACAAGTTCAAATCATAGGGACAAGACTGATGTTCAGAGTAAGGACACTCGAGAAAAATCCTCCAAGGGCCAAAGGTGTCAAGACGCAGAGGCAAAGTGCTACAGGGCTTGCATATAAGTCATGATTTAGATGGTTCATTTGAGAGCAACATGGAGCCAACATTAGGCCAAATATGCGGGTATGCAAATGTGATTAATAAAACACACAATGGTAACGTCCTTCGATGTGAGTTTAACGAGCCCAGAGAAGGTAAGCTTGGTGGTTTTTCATATTTAGAGAGTCTGAAAAAATGTAAAAGGAGGCTCCACTAGGG
>SNQJ01S0183269.1:0-19021 GCA_010110895.2 Picea sitchensis | reverse complement strand
AAATAGGCTACTAGTAAATGACAAAGATTTAATATTTGGGAAACCTTTTTTATTAAAATTAAAATTAATTTTATTTATTTTTCTTTTCAAATGAAAAGGATTGGAAAGGGAGGTAGAAGGTATATTTTAATATAGTTTAAATTAAGAAGGGTAAAAGTTCCTTGTCCCATAAACCAATTTGGTGTCTAGCTTGGTGGTGACCTTAAAATTAGATTACTAAAACAAGAGAGTCAAATTAACACCTTGAAGAACACATATTTTATCATTCCAATAATACAAAAATCAAAATATATTAATTTTTTATATTAATAAAATAAAATAAAAAATAAAAAAAATAAGTTTTTTATTTTAGGATTTTTTTTAAATGAACAAACTTAATATAATTATAATTAGTTATTGACCACTAATAATGATAGCTATTATTGGTTATTGTTTTAAAATGTGGATTAACTATATGAAATAACTAATTAATGTTGAATTTTCTATATGAGATGATATTGTATATGAATATATTGTTACAATGATGAGTGTTCCATATATATATATAACATATGGTGACCACCCATGAAAGGATGCATCCCTTGGATAATAAATATATATGTGGAACACTCATCATAAATAATTACTTATTTATGATATATATTTATACCTTATATAAATATATTATTACTTTAATAATATTGTTTATTAATTAATAATCATATTATTAATTATTAATCTAGTAGAATGTCTTTCTGATGCTGCCCAAATATCAACACTCCCTCTCAACGAGGGAGACATTCTACATTATGCCAAGATTACCTCTAAAAATTACCCGTGGGTATCTCTCAAATAGCTTCAACATGTCATGATGACATCCTCTACCTCACAATGCATCTGTACCTCATCATGTGTACACTTGTGACTTCACAACCAATGCATCCAATGCCATGGGTAGTTCTCAAATAATTATAACACGTCCCCATGACATCCACTACACTTCAATGCATCAATACCTAATCATGTGCACCCTTGGTTTCAATGCTAGCCATTTTTCATGCTGGATGAGAACACTCAGTGCCAACCCTTTTTCATGATGGATGAGTTCCACATGTCTCAGTGCCAACCATTTTTCATGCTAGATGAGAACACTCAGTGTCAGCCATTTTTCATGTTGGATGAGTTCCACCTGTCTCAATGCCAACCCTTTTTCATGCTGGATGATAACACTCAGTGCCAACCCTTTTTCATGCTGGATGAGAACACTCAGTGCCAACCCTTTTTCATGCTGGATGAATTCCATCTGTCTCAGTGCCAGGCCTTTTTCATGCTGGATGAGTTCCACTTGTCTAAGTGCCATCCCTTTTTCATGCTGGATGAGAACACTTAGTGCCAACCCTTTTTCATGCTCGATGCGTTCCACCTATCTCAGTGCCAACCCTTTTTCATGTTGGATGAGAACACTCCCTTTAAAGAGGGACCACACCAAGCTTGTCCCTAAAGTAATCAAACTTCATCCTTGACAGCGACTTGGTAAACACATCTGCAACTTGATCCTCTGTAGTCACGAAACTGGAGCCTCACTGCTCCCTTTTGCACCATATCACTGATATAGTAATATCTGATATCGATATGATTTGACCTGTCATAGACCACAGGGTTCCCTAACGACTTCATGCAACTCTAGTTGTCACACCAAATGTAGGTCGCCTCCAGTCCGATACCAAATAACCCAGACATTAGTTCTCGAAGCCATACTACTACTGCACATGCTACTAAATACTTAGCTTCAACCATACTGAGCGCCACACATGACTGCTTCCTACATCTGGTGGAGCCTCCTACTCCTTATTGTAGTACCCAAATCCCTCTGGAACTGACCGTCTAGCTCCCTCTTGAGCACTAAATATCAATTGGATCTTCAACCTTTTGACTTCACCACTTGTCCTCCAGAACAAGTCTCGCCATCCTCTTCTTATAGGTTTTACGTACAAGTCAAATTCAGTCCAATAGTCAACAATTTTCGAAGACACACTACTTCGTGACTTGCTGCACATGTTGCCACATACTCTGCCTCAACCGTACTGAGTGCTACACACAATTGCTTCATGTTGCTCCATGAAACCATATTGGATCCTAGACTGAAGAAATTTTCTGAAGTACTCTTCCGATTAGGAATACTCTCGGCCCAATCTAAATCCAAATATCCATATAACCCGAACTCATGGTCTGTCACATACATGCGACCATAATTCAATGTACCCTTAAGGTTTCTATCACAAGATCCGACGAGAAACAATCGACTATGAGAAAGACGACCCCATATAAGGGAGGTGATGTGTACCTGGTGTCGACCAATACACAGTTGGATCAAGGTGTTTGGTTGATCGACTCAGGAGCATCCTATCATATGACACCACATAGAGAGTGGTTATGTGAGTATGAATGATATGATGGAGGTGATTTGTTCTTGAGGGACGACTTGACAACCAAAAATGTCGAATGAGAAAGAGTTTGACTAATATTGCAGGACGGGAGGAAAATAACCCTTCCAGGTCTGCTACACATTCCGGGTTTTGAAATAAACTTGATATATTTCAACAAGATGAATGATGCTAGAGTACACACTTAGTTTCAAAAGGATTAGTGCAAGATGGTCAGAGGTGTGATGGTATTAATGAAAGGAATTTGGATTGGAACCCTATACAAGTTTTTAGGGAATGTCGACTCGAATCGATGCAACAATATTGTTGCTCCTAAAGTCGACTCAACTTCGACTTGACTCGAATCAACTCGGGATGATTCGATTCAAACCGAATCGACAAGACATGATAAAGTTGATCCAACCATGCTATGACATGAGAGGATTTGACACATTGGAGAAAAAGGACTTCGAGCTATGCAAAACAAAGGTATGGTTGAAGGTTTTCCTGAATGTGGTTTAGAAATCAAATTTTGTGAACATTCCATATATGGAAAACAAGGTCGGGTGAGGTTCCCATCTAGTGCGACAAGGGAAAATAGGATTCTAGAATTAATGCATAGTGATGTGTTTGGCCTGGTTACAGTGCCTTCACTTAATGGATCTCTGTATTATGTCTCCTTCATAGATGATTTTTCCAGGAAGACATGGATATATTTCCTGAGGAAGAAATCAAAGGTTTCGAGAAATTTAAAGAGTTTAAAGCTCTTGTAGAAAACCAAATAGATAAGAAGATTAAGGTGCTGAGAACTGACAATGGTGGTGAATTCTATGGAAAATAATTTGATCATTTTTGCAAGCAGTGTGGCATAGCACGCCAAACTACCACACCATATACCCCACATAAAAATGGAGTTGTTGAGAGAATGAAAAAAACGTTGATGGATAAGAAAAGGAGCTTGCTTAGTGGTGCTGGGCTCCAACAAGAATTCTGAGCGGAGGTAGTTGACACTGCAAGATATCTAGTTAATATGTCTTCTTCGTCGGCACTAGTCGACACAAATCCACATGAGGTATGGTCGGGTAAGAATCCTTCAATTTCACATCTCAAAGTGTTTGGTTGTGGTGAATTTGTGCACGTTCCCAAGGAAAAGAGGAGCAAGATGGACAAGAAGGCAGTCAAATGTATTTTCATTGGGTACAAAGAAGGAATGAAAGGATATAAGATCTGGGATCCTAAATCAAGGATAAAAATGTACAATCGAGATGTGGTCTTCAGAGAAGTTGGAGGTAAGTCTGATCCTGAATAAATTTTTTAGATCGAGAATAATCCTAAGATAGTGCGATTTGAACTGAGGAAGGAAGAATATGAGTCAGATGAGTCAACTGAATTAGACGAAGAGGTGGAACAAAATAATCCCATGGTAAGGAGGTTAGAAAGAGTAAGAAAACCAGTCAATAGTATAGTCCGCCTGACTTTCATTTCGCATTCGTGCTAACTTCCATCAATGATGAGCCCAAGTCGGTCGGCGAGGCAGTTGAATCGACATAGGGTAAACTCTGGAAGGAAGCCATGGTCGAAGAGATGGAATCCTTGCAAAACAAAGAGACATGGGATTTAGTCAAGCTACCTAGCAGAATAAAGCATATCGGTAGAAAATGGGTATTCAAGAAGAAGATGAATTTCGAAGGACAACTCGATAATTTCAAAGCTCGAATGGTTGAATAAGGCCTTTGATGAGAAACCCCATCAATGAACAGCTCATGAACACCTACTTCATGAGATATTGCAATTAAAACCTACCCATCATGTGGCTCCTTTGACAACTAGATTTTCTTCCTTCATTTTCTAGTTTCTCCGCTTTGAAATGTTATCATGTTGCATTAGCTAGATTTTCTTCCTTCAATTTCTAGTTTCTCCGCTTTGAAATGTTCTCATGTAGCATTGTTGAATATAACGAAAATGAATTTTCTTCAGACTTGTAACAAATGTATACTGAAAGACCATGGGTGAAAGTACTTGGTATGGTGCAATATCTGATATTTACATTGATTGTACTCGAGTTTGATATTGGAGATTCTAGAATGTTTTGATTATTTATTCCTTGAGTCGAGACTTCACAACGGTAAAGAATGGCTTGTCTTCTTTTCTTAATTTGTTTTAGTTGGTTATGGTCGATTGAGAACAACAATAAGAAATTCTAAATGAATGGTTAAGAATACCATGAATGATGCAATGAGTTACACAACAATGGATTCACACATTTATTTCAATGGAGAAGATGGCTGTAAAGTCATTCATCATTTTCTTTTATTCTTTTTAAACTTTTTTTTTCACTTTGTGTCAAATTTTGTCTAGTTTGGAAGTCTTTTGGGTAGTAAAATTTCCTCCATAAATGGCTCTCATCCTCAAATTTTCCCATGAGATTTGAACCTATGATCTAATGAGAACTAAACCCATACAAACCAATTTCTCTCTATCTTATTTAGATATATTTATTAATTGATTTTCATTATCCTAGCTATCATTCTATAGTTTAATTTCACTACTTCTAATATCATTTAGTTTATAATCTCCTTAATTTGCACCTCATAATTTCTTGTTCTCTTACTCTTTCATCTTTATTTTCTCATATCTTCTCTTGGTCAATAATTACTTCATTATAATATTCCCAACTTTTTTATTTAAATTAAAAACAAATTAATTTTAATTTTCTTCACAACATTTTTCAACTGCTATTTCCTGATTTTAATCCTCTATTTCTACTCTTCAACATACTCTTTTTTAATCACTTAGTTTCTTTTGTCTTGATGGGTGGAGTGTCCATCCAAAACATTAAAAAACTTTTTACACATCTTATCTCCAAAAAGTTATCAATCATACCAACTGTAAAAACATACATACTAAAAAATGAACAAAATTTCCCACAAAACCCAACCTGGATCCAAACCTTAAATGCATCGTCAATGTACATATAGACAATAAGGCTGCTATGCTTCAAGAGATGGTGATTGCATCCATCTCGGTTGTAGATAGTGGTAAGGTGCATTTTATAGTTTCGATAGACATGAACGTCATCCATTAACTGTATGTGTACATGTAATGGTGTACTGAATGTAAATAATGCATTGAGTATGAGATTAACATATATTCATTTAGATTTGGGTCTGATATAGACCTCGAGTTTCCTAAACTACATGATATAGACCTCGAGGTTCCTCAAATTCCAAATGAAATTAAGTTATGCAACTTCAAGCTTCTTCTAAGTGCATCTCAGAACCAAGTTTTTGAAAAGAAAATAAAAGAATAAAATAAAGATAAACAACAAATTGGGTTTTTTTCAGGAACCACTGGTAACCAAAAGAGAGAACATAGTGCCTTTCCAGAGACCAGAGACGAAAGGGTTTGATTGAAAATGGAAACTTGGTCTTCTTTAATTTCTTGATCGTCGTAGCGGACCAATGCCATAATTATTTATCCAACCCCGCCCAAACTGTGAACCACAACAACGAACCTCTCTCTCTCTGGAGCAAAATCCTCTTCAAATTCCAAATATTTTTCTCTATCCCAGCCCCACTACAAGGAACCTGGTGTTACACATCAAAATTACTCACTTCAATGATGACCTATTGTCATCATTACAAGTGTCGCAAGTGTCGCAAGTATCACAAACATCATACTGTCATATTGCCTCTGTCGTGTCTCTAACGACATAAAAGGGACACTTAAGACACCTTCAAAGACTGGATTAAGAAGGATAAATCACATGACAAAGAGTACAAATCTTTTACCATGGAAAAGACCACTTAAAAATGATTTTTGAAGGGAAACGCTCCCCTACCCACTGTCAGGGAGTGCCAACGCTCCCTACCCCTCTTTGGGGGAGCGCTGCAACACTCAGGACACCATTCTGGGGGAGCGTTGGGATTTTTTGAAGGATTTTTGGGCAGTGCTCCCTTTCCCACTGTCAGGGAGTGCTAGTGATTTTTACCCTCCTTTGGGGCAGAGTTTCAACGCTCTGTGCACCCTTTTGGGGGAGCACTGGTCCGTTTGAGCAAATTTTGGGTTGTTGAGGAAAATCAGGGAAAAATCCCCTTCATCTTGGAAATCAGTTGGATTCGAATCTGAGGTCAAGGCTGGATCTTAGGGAGGATCCACAACTGAAGGAGAAAGATCCTCAACCTATCCCAAGAATCTTTAAGGTGGTTGGGTCTCTCCAAGCTTATATAAGGAGGCCTTCTCATGGTAAAAGCATATGGATAAATTGAGAAGTACCTAACTTATGATCTCATAAGGAAGGAAGAGACATTGAAGGCATCAAACTTATGATCTCATAACAGAGATATCATTGAAGCATAATCGATGTGTGTGTGTGGATTACTTGAGCAAAGGGTCTGGACAAAGAGAGCTTGGTGAAGCTACTGCATCTACATGTATGGTTGTAAGCACTTTGCTTTGTTTTCATTAATATATATATATATGTGCTTGGCCTGTTTCTTTCAAGGTTGTGTTTATTCTGCATGAACTTGTCTCTATTAGATAGATCTAGTTTCAAGCTAATATTAGTAGAATAGGAAGTTTGTTCTGTCTTTGTTTTGTTTGCAGGATTTATCGAGGAGCTTGGGGATGAAATCTCTACTCGGACTGTGCAAGGAAGAAAAACATTAAAACGATACTCCTTTCTTCCTCTGCTCTATACTTTAGTTTAACTAGATTTAAAAGGATGTCAGTGACCAACATTAACACTCTTTCTCTATTGGTCGTAGGAGTCTAGAGCCCAAGAGGGGATCCACTTGTCCGCAGGAGGATTCTCCTGTAACAGAAATTGATGACTCCACTGGGGAGGAAATACTATTTGTATTTCCTTGGTTTGTCCCTGCCCTTTTACCACCTTTAATATCACTTTTGTTGGTTGTGCATCATCCATTTTCCTTCCCCTACCTTCACTAGCAATTTCACCAATTTTTGTGCATTCTGGGTGAATTTTTCTTCTTTTTTTGACTTCTTTTTTAATTTTTGGGTGGCTCAAATCCCCCCTATAGGCCATACTAGAGTGCTATCACTCCCCTATAGTGATTTAGGGAGAACTGCAACACTCTGTACCCTTGAGACATGGAGCGCTGGTCTCCTTTTTGGAGGATTTTTGCCTTTTTCTGCTCAGATTTTCTCAGCTTGTTTTGCAGAGATCTTTACCTAGAGTCTGTGGTTGGTTTGTGAAGTTTTTTGGATTGGTTTTTGATGATTATCAATCCCTATTGTATTTATTATAGCTTGAAACCTTTTTTAGAAATGTGAAATTGCCTTTTCTAGCTTCTTTTTCGACATGACAATTTTGAGTGATTTCTCTTTCTCCCTATCATTTCTTGGATTCTTCTTTGCATTTTATTGTATTCCTTGAATGATTTATTGGTTGTAGAATACTTGATGGTGTTATTTCTTGTTATAACAATTTTATACTTGTTTTCTTTCATACCTCACTGCCTTGAGTGCATGCTTTGTTTGTATCCCTTTTGCTTCGTGTCTTTTGCATCTGCATAGGACTCTTTATCCTGATTGAAAGTAGTGGAGCATTGAAGGTTTTGTATTTACTTTATGTATACATCATAATCAAAAAAATAAATAGATGCATTCTTTCTTTTGGGTATTGAGACTAGCTTGCATTTGAAGTAGCGGAATTGCATGTTTTTTGACATTTTGGGACATTGTGCATCTGGAATGATGAATGTTTTCTCCTTCTCGTAGCATAGATTTCATCGAAATGAAAAGATTGCATCTTCATCTATTTGCATAACTTTCGAGTCGGTAAAAACAACATATTGTTCACACCATTTTCCTTTTGAGTAACAACAACCTTAAAAATAAAGCGCTAAACTAAAAATTGATTAGACATTTTTATATTTTCTGGTAGCAAACCTACATCAGATTAGTTGTAGGGATTTGGAATAGGTGTGAAAGATAACTTTCCAAAGCTGCAAACAAACATAGAATCTTGTGTTAGGGATCAGTGAAATCCAATTTCTACATTTTTTCCTGGGAAGCCCTTCTCACACAAGGGTCAAACCTAAGGTTGCATTAAGACTGGCAGAGTTACTCACCCTACTTTGTTGGTCTTGGTGTAGAGATTGCGTGCATTATGGGGGTCGCTTGAAGGTATACCCACAATGATGAGTGGAAACCTTTCAAGTTGATTTCAGGCCAGATACCCTGCCCTTATGTGTGGATCAGACTGTTAACTGTTTCCCCAGGCATTAATGTTGTAGTTGGTAACCTTAGTGGCCTATCTCTTTAGGATCTTTACACAAGGTGACTGTGGAGGGGCAAGTATTCACGGTACCTGGAATCGACGTTGGCCAAACTCACTCGGGCTCCTTGGAGGGTATACCCATGATTATGTGTGGGAGCTTTCACTAAGGCATAAGTCCGTTAAGCAAGTCGTCAACGTAACTTTTCCACCCGCTCTATCTCAACCCCTTCTTACTTTGTTCTCGCGATGTTGGATTTCATCACCAACTAGTGTGCTCATTGTGAGAAGGTTTTGTTTGCTTGTTTTCTTACTATATTTTTAACGTGTGTTGTTTGTTCTCCCTAGAGGAATCTAGGTTGGATATTTATTTTTTATGGCGTCAATTCCCAGAATGACCAATGAAAGAATCCCTTTGCTAGGGGAAACTTTTATTTTTTCTTCTTACGGAAACATTGGTCCTCCTTACATCGCTACTTTGATCCTTCCAATTCTCACAATTGGGTTACCGGTATGGTTGTTTTCAACTTCGGTGATCTCGAATGTAGGTGCTTTAGATGTAAGAAAACCACCCACACATCAAACTCATGTCGACCTTTCTCCTTCTTCACTCGTCCGGTCTCCTTCCATTTCTCCTTCTTCGCCTAGTGAAAGATCTAAAGCGAGTAGCAAGGTTGATAAGAAGAAGACGAAACGAAAAGAGAACAAGAAGAATAATAAAAAAGGGACCAATCCTCCAACTACATCAGATGTTGGATTCAAGCAACTAGCTACTATTAATTGTACTGGGAGTGTTGATGAGGTCGACAAGATTAAAACGAAGAATCTGAAGCCCAAATTCCCTTGCAGTCTTTTTAAGGGTGACAAGTTTTTGAGGGATTGTCCTGGTCTTCCCAAGGTATTAGAAATGCGTTCCTCCATGTCATCGGCCCCTGATGTACATGCTGGTGACACCCCATCAACTAGTGACATTAAGGTTGGTAAAAAGAAGACAAATTTCAAATTTCCTTGTATTTTATGCGAAGGTGATCATTATTCTCATCTTTGTCCTTGTATGGACAAGGCTTCTTCTCTTTTGGAAAATATTCAACTTCCAACTGGTTATCGTAAGATTTCCCCCAAACCATCGTTAGTTGATGGAATGGTCAATCCGGTTCCATCCCTGGTCAGTATGGTTGATTAGGTGGTCAATCTAGTTTCATCCTCGGTTGAACCACTAACCAAAGTAGCTGATCCAATTCCATCATCAATCAACCCCACTTTTCATCTGAAAATTGAAACCCAAGTAACTGATCCAGTCCCATAATTGGTCAGTCCCACCCTTCATCCGAAGAGTGCTAACATGGTCAATCCCACTCCTCCTCTGACGAGTGCCAAAGTGGTTTCCCCGGTCCCTTCATCGGTCAGTCTGGTTGATCATGTCGTTAATCTGGTCACATCCTTAGTTGAACCAGTTAGCAAAGTGGTTGATCCGATCCCATCTTTGGTCGATCTCTCTCCCCCATTAGAGAGTGAAACCCAAGCGGTCGATCTGTTTCCACTTGTCGACCCCATTCTCCCCTTGGAGAATGAAACCCAAGTGGTCGATTTGATGTTGTTATCAATCGATCCTACTCTCCCACTACAGAGTAAACTCGATTCTGCTCACATTTTTCTTGTTGATATAAAATCTACCGTGCTGGGGGGAATTCCTCCTCTTGCCGTGAAACCCCCTCCAAGTAATGAGGCCATCCTTTTCTATTGGGGTGCGCTAAATAGAGTTCGTCTTCCCTCCCACATTCCTTTCAAGATTACAGTATAGGTTTGTGGACGGGCCGTTCCTCATGCGCTGATAAATGAAGGTTCATATGTTAGTATTTTGTCCTCTATTTCTTGGAAAGCTTTGGGTTATCCTCAGCTTGTGTCGGTTACCCAGACTCTATTTTCTTTTAACAGAAGAACCAATCACCCTTTAGGGATCCTTCCTCAGTTTCCTGTAACTTTGGGAGGGAAAACTGTCTTTATTGATGTTATGGTAGTCCAGGACCCCTTGTATTTCGATTTACTCCTTGGGAGAGATTATGTCTATGCCATGAAAGCTATTGTGTCCACTCTCTTTCGTGTGATATATTTCCCGTACGATGGAAGAATGCTGACTATTGATCAACTTTCATGCGTTGGTATTGAATTCACCATCAACCCAATGACCTCCCTAAATGGTACTTATATGCAGTTGGTCTCACCCCTGCCACAGGTCAATTATGTGGCGTTATCTCCCATGACTTCAACTTCAGATGACTTAGATCCGGTAGTTGACATGGTGATATCTTTAGTAGGGCTATTGGAGCCTGATATCCTTACCCCTGTCACGACCCTTGACATGTGTTCCTTCCAGAGAATTATTCTTCTATCCAGTGAAGATCTCTTGGAAGCCATGACTGAGTTTTGTCCCTTGACATGGTGTCCTTCCAGAGCGTTATCCTCTTGGAAGACATGATCAACAAGAGTTAACGAGCATAGTTTCTCTTCTCTGTGGAAAGCTCGTTAAAAAATGAAACAAAAGCTATGAGCATAGTTTTTCCTCTCTGTAACAAGCTCGTTAAAAAATGAAACAAAAATATAGGGATTGAACCTAGAGCCTTGAGCATAGTTCTTTTCTTGTGTCAAGCTCGTTAAAAAATGAAACAGTCACCTCTCCTGTCAGGTCAAGTCTTTCGCCAGATCTCGTAGATGTCGAGTCGAGTATTTCGTTAGGTCTCATATTTGAACCTTCTTTTCATCCACCTGTATCCTTTTTCTCCATCTAGTATAAAAATTGGTGACAACCTCAAAGTCAATGAATGAATTGAATCTTGGGGGACATGTCTCTGGCCTTTGATGATCATTATGGAGTTAAGCCACTAGCTTTCAAGATGGGGGAAAAGTACCGAGCTTAGTCTTTGTTCTTTCTTGCGCTCGTAAAAACAAGAGAATGTAACCGAGCAACCTTTTATCTCTTTTTCGGGCTTGCATGGATATAGGAAAAAGGAATCCCTTGGAGTCTTCTTTAATCTCTTTTCAGACTCTCTAAACATGAAAAAAATGCTGAGTAATCTTGCTTCCTTTCACACTCGTTAAAAGGTTTGAAAGGGAATCTTTTGAGTGGTAGTTTATCTCTTTTTCGGCCTCGCGAGACTAAAATTAAAAAAAAGGACAACACTGGAGTCGTCTTTAAGTCATTTTTAGACTCTCTAAATATGAAAAACCACCGAGTATACCTTCTCTGGACTCGTTAAACAATCATACATTGAAGGGCCCATATGGGACCGAACCCTTACTTCTTCCAATTCGTTAAATAAAGGAAGAGGGAATTACCGAAGGTGAGTTATATCGAGCATGTGTTATCCTCCTCGAGCTCGTTAAATTAAAAAGAGGTACTCGTCTATCTAGATGGGGGAAATTTTTGAAGGAAAAAAGCCAAGCAGTTTTTTAGAACATTACCAGTCACTCTTATGGTCGCCCTTGAACACAACACTTTGTATTTGCACACATTTAAATCTGCTGAACCTCTGCACTGAATCAATCCTCTGAGTTTTCTTTACTCCTTTGGGTCACCCGACGAAAGTCACAGTATCCACTATATCATTAGGTTTTGGTCCATGTCATGTTTCTACTATTGTGCCTCAGTGTTCAAGGGAAGTTTCTGCCTCAAGAGTCAACCATCACAAATTTTTTGTTTCAATACCTGTGTCAGTCCATGTTCATTTGATCTACCAATTTACATCTCTGTGTTTGTTTCGTGTCGTTGATGGGGGATACATCAAGGCCCACCTGCGAAGAGTCCATTCTTGTCGACTTAAACACATTATCCAAGAACTATAACTAGAAACCAGTTAGTACCTTGGGACCTGCATGCCTCAATGGCATGCCTTCTCACCTCCGACAATGGGTTTACATCATTGACCCCTGATCGAGTGATTCCACGAATGTTCGACTTTAGCTCATATATTCACATTCACTGGAATGTACTAGGGTACCTTGGGAATCATTGACATCAATGGTGATTTCCCTCACACTTGTTAATGGTTTACCTCATTGACTGATAATCAAGTGGTTTCTGCCATGTTCGAAATCAAGACATCTATTCACATGGTTAGATTTGTACTACATCGGGATCGGTAAGAATACCCTGGGTTGAGTCACCACTCTTACATGTAATTTTCCCAGGTTGCGACCAAGTTTCTTCTTAACATTGACACATATATTTTCAGATAGATCTAGTTTGTATTGGTCATGGTTATGTCTTTTCGTCTCATAGATCCACTGTGTATTCTTTGTGGCTACGATCAATTCAGGTCATAGGAGTATAGATCCACATTGTATCTTAAGTGGCTATACCTTTTTGTAAATATAATTATGGATCCGCAATGTATTTTATGGCGGCCATACCTTGAAAGTATTTATCACTCAAGCATAGGTATGCCTGCCTTGGGTTTGAAACATGTCATAATATTTGTTTGATGGTTGTGTGCAGCTTCTTCCAAGTTCTCTGAGTCCATACCCTTGCTCAAAAAAGTCTATAAAGTACTGCAGTCATTAGTTTCTGTCTTCTAACTTCGCACTTTGAGGGGCAATCTATTACACATCAAAATTACTCACTTCAATGATGACCTATTATCGTCATTACAAGTGTCTCATGTGTCGCAAGTGTCACAAACATCATACTGTCATCTTGCCTATGTCGTGTCTCTAACAACATCACAGGGACACTTAAGACAACTTCAAAGACTGGTTTAAGAAGGATAAATCACATGACAAAGACTACAAATATTTTACCATGGAAAAGACCACTTAAAAATGATTTTTGAAGGGAAACGCTCCCCTACCCACTATTAGGGAGTGCCAATGCTCCCTACCCCTCTTTGGGGGAGTGTTGCAACACTCAGGACACCATTCTGGGGGAGCGTTGGGATTTTTTGAAGGAATTTTGGGCAACGATCCCCTGCCCACTATCAGGGAGTGCTAGCGCTCTGTACCTTCATTTGGGGGAGCGTTGCAATGCTCTATGCACCCTTTTGGGGGAGCACTGGCCTGTTTGAGCAATTTTTGGGTTGTTGAGGAAAATCAGGGAAAAATCCCCTTCATCTTGGAAATCAGTTGGATTCGAATCTGAGGTCAAGGCTGGATCTTAGGGAGGATCCACAACTGAAGGATAAATATCCTCAACCTATCCCAAGAATATCTAAGGTGGTTGGGTCTCTCCAAGATTATATAAGGAGGCCTTCTCATGGTAAAAGAATATGGAGAAATTGAGAAGTACCTAACTTATGATCTCATAAGGAAGGAAGAGATATTGAAGGCATAAAACTTATGATCTCATAAGGGAGATATCATTGAAGCATAATCAGTTTGTGTGTGGATTACTTGAGCAAAGGGTCTGGACAAAGAGAGCTTGGTGAAGTTGTTGCATCTACATCTATGGTTGTAAGTACTTTGATTTTTTTTCATTAATATATATATGTGCTTGGCCTGTTTCTTTCAATGTTGTGTTTATTTTGCATGAACTTGTCTCTATTAGATAGATCTGGTTTCAAGTTAATCTTAGTAGAATAGGAAGTTTTTTATATCTTCATTGATCTTGTGCTCATCTGCTGACCCTGACTCGCGCAAATGGTGAAAAGTTAAAACTCTTCAACTCTATTATGAGATTCTTCATGTGTGGGTAGCATCTGGTACTGAAGGAAGGCACATATCTCCTTATCCAACTGGTGAATTTGAGAGGCATATCTTAAAGTTGTGAAATATATTAAAACAAATGTTTTTCTTTCTCACAGTTCCACCAATTCAACGAATTTCATGAGGGTGGTTATGAACTACTTATAGATGGTAATTTGCTCAGTTTTGGGTGTATATTAAACAAACAGATCCACTGAAGTGTTTGAATATGGTTTTGAGAAAAATACGACCTATTCAGATAAGTCATGAGCACAAACTGTGGAATTCATGGGGTGACTCTTTCAATAGCAAAATTTTCCTCCTTCAATATCAAGTTGTCCAATGTTTAGTTTTTCTGCTCCGAAATATTATCGTTTTTCATTTCCCAATGAATTTTCTTCATGCATAAAATGAGTGCACTGGTGTTTGATACCCCAGATAAGGGAGGTGATGTTTACCTAGCATCGAACTGTACACAGTTGGATCAAGGTGTTTGGTTGATCTTCTTAGGAACATCCTATCATATGACACCACATAGAGAATGGTTATGCAAGTATGAACGATATGATGGAGGTGATGTGTTTTTGCGGGACGACTTGACAACCAAAATTGTCGAACGAGAAAGAGTTTCAATGATACTGCAGGATGGGAGGAAAAGAACCCTTCCAGGTGTGCTACACATTCCAGATTTGGAAATAAACTTGATATCTGTCAATAAGATGAATGATGCTAGAGTACACACTTTGTTTCAGAATGATTCCTGCAAGATGGTCAGAGGTGTGGTGGTCTTAATGAAAGGAGTTCAGATTGGAATCCTATACAAGTTGTTAGGGAATGTTGACTCGACTCTATGCAACAACATCGTTGCTCCTAAAGTCGACTCGAATCAAATCAACTCAGGACGATTCGATTCAAACTGAATCGACAAGACATGATAAAGTTGACCCGACCATGCTACAACACGAGAGGATGGGACACATTGGATAAAACGAAATTCGGGCTATGCAAAACAAAGGTATGGTTGAAGGTTTTCCTGAATGTGGTTTAGAAATCAACTTTTGTGAACATTCCATATATGGAAAACAAAGTTGGGTGAGGTTCCCGTCTAGTGCGACAAGGGAAAATGGGATTCTAGAATTAGTGAATAGTGATGTGTTTGGCCTGGTTACAGTGCCTTCACTTGATGGATCTCTGTATTATGTCTCCTTCATAGATGATTTTTCCAGGAAGACATGGATATATTTCCTGAGGAAGAAATCAAAGGTTTTTGAGAAATTTAAAGAGTTTAAATCTCTTGTAGAAAACCAGACAGATAAGAAGATTAAGGTGTCGAGAACAGAAAATGGTGGTGAATTCTGTGGAAAATAATTTGATCATTTATGCAAGCAGTGTGTCATAGTACGCCAAAATAACACACCATATACCCCATAGAAAAATGAATTTGTTGAGAGAATGAAAAAAATGTTGATGGATAAGGCAAGGAGCATGCTCAGTGGTGTTGGGCTCACACGAGAATTCTGAGCGGATGTAGTCAACACTGCAAGATATCTAGTGAATATGTCTCCTTCGTCGGCACTAGATGACATGACTCCACATGAGGTATGTTCGGGTAACAATTCTTCGGTTTCACATCTCAAAGTATTTGGTTGTGATGCATTTGTGCATGCTCCCAAGCAAAAGAGGAGCAAGATGGACAAGAAGCAAGTCAAATGTATTTCCATTGGGTACAAAGAAGGAATGAATGTATATAAGATCTGGGATCCTGAATCAAGGATAACAATGTACATTCGAGATGTGGTCTTCAGAGAATGTTTAGGTAAGTCTGAGCCTGAAGAAATTTTTTAGATCGATAATAATCCTAAGACTGTGCGAATTGAACTGAGGAAGGAAAAATATGATTTAGATGAGTCAACTGAATCAGAGGAAGAGGTGGAACAACAAACTCCGGTGGTAATGAGGTTATGAAGAGTAATAGAGTCAGTCAATAGGTATAGTCCACTTGACTTTCATTCCACATTTGTTCTAACTTCCATCGATGATGAGCCCAAGTCAGTCGGTGAGGCACTTGACTCGACAGAGGGAAAACTATGGAAGGACACCATGGTCGAAGATATGGAATCGTTTCAAAACAATGAGACATGGGATTTAGTCAAGCTACCTAGAAGAAGAAAACACGTGGGTATAAAATGGGTATTCAAGAAGAAGATGAATTTTGCAGGACAAGTCGAGAAGTTCAAAGCTCGTCTGGTAGAGAAAGTATATTCCCAAGTCGAGGGAGTCGACTTCGGTGATATTTTTTCCCCTGTTGAAAAATTAAATTCCATTAGAGTACTAATGTCTCTAGCTACAACATTCGATATAGAAATAGAATAGATGGATGTAAATACAATGTTCCTGCATGGGGACTTGGAAGAATAAATCTACATGAAACAACTTGAAGGATTTGTAGTAAAGGGAAAGAAATATTTGGTGTGTAAACTGAAAATATCCCTTAATGGTCTAAAGAAATCACCAAGGATGTGGTACCATAATTTCGAAACATATATCCTTAGTTTGGGATTTGTGAGAAGCAAAGCTTATCACTGCATATATTCCAAGGAAGAAGGTGGGTTTTTCATATATGTAGCTTTGTATGTCGATGAAATGTTGTGGATTGGAAACAACATGGACGCAATGAAGGAGGTGAAGAAGTAGCTATCTTCCAAGTTCGACATAAAGGATCTTGGTGCATCTAACTTCATTCTGGGAATGTCGATTAAGAGATATCGAGCCACTAGAAAGCTCTGGTTGAATCAGACAAAGTATATTCAAACAGTTCTGAAACGTTTCAACATGAAGGATTTAAAACTAGTGAAGGTGCCAATTCTTGTGGGAGAAAGGATAATTGTTGAACAGTATCCAAAGACATAGGAGGAAATAGAGAACATGGCACATGTTCCATATGCAACTATTGTTGATATTCTAATGTATGCGATGGTATGCACTTAACCAAACATTTCCCATGTAGTGAGAGTGTTGATCAGGTACATATCGACACCTGGAAAGGAGCACTAGATAGTTGTCAAGAGAGTATTCAAGTATTTGTGTGGCATAAAGGACTATGCTATATGCTACCAAGGTAGACCTAGAGGTGACAGTGGTAAATTAAATGTACATGGCTTTGTCTATGTCGACTGGGCTGTAGATCTGGATCGACGGAGGTCGACCAATGGATATGTCTTCAAGATTTTCGGTGGAGCAATAAGTTGGATGAGTAAGTGAATGCGTCCATATCCTTGTCAACAACAAAAGATGAATACATGAAAACAACTCATGGAACCAAGGAAGCAGTATGGATGCAAAGCCTATGTTCAGGAATCGGTTTTGAGTAGAGAGCTATGAAGATAAGTTGTGACAGTCAAAGCACAATATTTCTGGAAAAGAACCTTGCTTATCATTCAAAGACTAAGCACATTGATGTACAATACCATTTAGTAAGCGATATGATGGAAAGTAACAAGGTGCTACTGGAGAAAGTAGACATGTTGGAAAACATAGCAGACTCGTTGACCAAGTTTGTGAGTGATGTGAAGTTCTCTTGGTGCAGAGAGGAAATGGGCATTGTTGCCCTGGGTTTGTGAAAGAAAGTTCAAAGGTCTCTTGGTTTCAGTAAAGAATACAACAAGTGGGAGAATTTTGGGTTGTTATATTCTTTGCAGTGAAAGTCTAGTCGAGGTGGATCAACCAACGGTTAGGGTCAAGGTAGATCGATAGTAAGTCGAAGGTCGAGGTGATTCAATGTGGTAAATACATCGACAACAATTTGAAGAGGTCAACCAACAAGAGGTCGACAGGCATGAATGTGGAGACCGATTGAAGACTGAATGAAGGTCAACTGGTAATCTGACTCGAAGTCGACTGTTAGGGTCCTAATCCGCACATAGGTAGAACAATATATTCGGATGTAATAAAGGTCAATATTAATAAGGCCTTGCAATAAAATAGAATAAGTCGAATGTAAGAAGACCTAATAGAAGATTCCGCTTCTAGAAGGATCTTCCTCTTGATGCTTCTTTTGATAGACATATTTAGTATAAATAGGAGTCGAGGGTATGAGAACCCTAGCTTGAAGATTATTGTAATAGAGCTCTACTCAATTGGAGGTTGCCCCCTCTAAGAGGCCCATGAACATTTCTCTCAGAATCAAAGTGCTATTTCTGCTGTTATTCTTATATCATTTTAGTGTTATTGTGGTGATTATTCTGGTTATATCGCTGTTATTCTGCCATTTCTAGCATTTTATTTATGTTTTGCATACTTTTTATATCTGGTATGTTACAAGTGGTATCAGAGCACTTTCCTTAGCAGAAATTGTGGGTAATTTTTTTCAGGGTAGAGATGTATTCCGACGTCTTTAAGTCACATAGATTTGTCATTACGCACATAAACCCGCAGTCGAGGGATTCATACACGCATAAAATACAAGTGTTTCTTAAGCGCACATCTGTTGGCCACCCTTGTAACCCCTGTTGGTACCCCTTCGAGTGGTAGCGCATCAGACAACACCTGTGTACGGATCGACCTAGATTTTCTGAATCCCTCTTTAGATAAACCGATCGACTGCCTGACTGCTATAGTGCCACCGAGAACAACACTCGGGAATATACTCTCTAGTACCTAGGTAGTCGGGTAGTACGGATAAGGGTACGGTCTATCCTCCTTAGTT
>SNQJ01S0183268.1:7377-19021 GCA_010110895.2 Picea sitchensis | reverse complement strand
CATTAAAATTTTATATAGATTAATCATGATGTTATTTAAATTTGAAATTGTTAAAATAAATTATTATTATTATTATCAATTTAACAAAATCTTATTTATAAGAATTTTATATAAATTAATCATGATGGTATTTAAATTTGAAATTGTTAAAATAAATTATTATTATTATTATTACCAATTTAACTATTTATGAGAATTAAAACTAAGTGAGAAATATAACAATTACCTAAACTAAACCATGACAAATTATTGAATAATTTTATCTATCTATAAGTATAATAATTTTATAACTATATTGAATAAGTTAATATATACTAGTGAATCATATATTGTGGTTGTAAAAAAAAACTAAAATTTATAATATATGAAATAAATCTATTAAAAACAATGAAAATCAAAGCATCCATTTTAATTAATAGTTAATATTTATTTATATATTATTATAGATTTATTTTCAACTTAAACATATTAAAAATTGAAAAAGGTCTTAAAAAAATATAAATATAAAAAACCTGTTATTAAAATTTTATGTTTTAACTAGAGTTATAAAATATAGATAAATTAAAAATAACATAGTTATAGATGGAATAAAAAGAAAATTAACAATTAAAAAGGATGAGATGAATTTGAACACAAAAACCTAAAATAGTTACTACATATTGGTTAAAATTATGATAATCAAATATCTAGACAATGAGTTAGAATTGTTATGAAATGAGACACATTTCCTCTCTAAACTTAGTAGAAGAGAGGAAGAAAGATATAATCAACAAAGAAAATGACAAAGCAAACACATAGTACACATAGATTTTACCTTGGACACCAAAACTGGGAAAACCAACATCCTTGAGCGTTCTACTCTGTTGTTGTTTTATTCATTCAGAATAATGTTATTTTATTCATTCAGAATAAAAGGTTGCATGTCTAACCTTGGTCCACAACTAAGACACAATTGACATCATACCCTCTTGATTACACAAGAACAACCATGTAGCCAATTCGACTTACATCTACATGAAAAAAAACCTCTACGATTAAAGACTCTTGGTGATTAGCCATTCATCATCTAAATATTGATTACAACACGCCTTCTTTATAGGCTTTACAACAGGAAATACCCTAAAGAAAAGGCACCCAAAAATAGTTATAGATCCACGCAGAACATTCGCTACAAATCCCACGAATCTCGAGATTCTGTTACAGTCAACTACCAAGTCAGATTACCATCGACTACCAGTAGGCCTTCATTCTGTCTTCAGTCGGTTGTCGCACACTTGCCTATTGACCTCTTATTGGTTGACCTCTTTGACTTGTTGTCGATGTCTTTACCATGTCGAACCATGTCAACCTTCGACTTTGAATTTACTCAGTCGACTCACCTCGACCTTCGACTTGTTGTCGATCCACCTCAACTTCGACTGTCAGTCGATCCACCTCAACTAGAATTTCACTACAAAGAATATAACAACCCAACATTCTCCCACTTGTTTTCTTCTTTGCTGAAACCGAGAGACCTCTAAAATTTTGTTCACAGACCTAAGGGAGCAATGTCCATTGCCTCTTTGCACCAAGAGAACTTCACAACACTCACAGACTTGGTCAAAGAGTCTGATATGTTTTTCAACGTGTCTACTTTCTCCAACAACACCTTGTTACTTTCCACCATGTCTCTCATGAAATGGTATTGTACATCAATGTGCCTAGTCTTAGAATGATAAGTAGGGTTCTTTGCCATAAATATTGTGCTTTAACTGTAACAAATTATCTTCATAGTTCTCTTCTCAAACTTGATTCATGAACACAACCTTTGTAGCCATACTACTTCTTTTCTTCCATGAATGGCTTCCATGTATTCAGCTTATGTTATTGATAGTGCTATGACCACTTGTTGCTTACTCATCCAACTTATTTCTCCATCAAATATTTTGAACACATATCCATTGGTTGACCTTCGTTGATCTAGATCTCCAGCCCAGTCAACGTCGACAAAGCCATGTACATTTAATTCATTGTCACCTCTAGGTTTTCCTTGGTAGCATATAGCATAATTGTTTGTTCCATACAAATACTTGAATACTCTATTGAAAGTTATCCAGTGCTCCTTCCCAGGTGTCGACATGTATCTTCTCAACACTCCCACTGCATGGTAAATGTATCGTCGAGTGTAGACCATCACATACATTAGACTACCAACAACACATACATAGGGAACATGTGCCATGTCCTCTATTTCTTCCTATGTCTTTGGACACTGTTCAACAATTATCCTTGCTCCCACATGAATTGGAACCTTCAGAGGTTTGCAATCCTGCATGTTTAAATGTTTCAAAACTGCTTCAATATACTTCGTCTGGTTCAACTAGAGCTTTCTAGTTGCTCGATCTCTCTTAATATCCATTCCCAGAATGAAGTTCGTTGCACCAATATCCTTCATGTCGAACTTGGAGGATAGATGTTTCTTCACCTCCTTTATTTCGTCCATGTTGTTTCCAATTAGCAACATGTCGTCGACATACAATGCTACATATATGAAATGCCCACCTTCTTCTTTGGAATATATGCAGTGATCAACTTTGCTTCTCACAAACCCAAAACTAAGGATGTATATGTTGAACTTTTGGTACCACATCCTTGGGTGATTTTTTTATACCATAAAGGGATCTTTTTAGTTTCCACACCAAATATTTCTTTCCCTTTACTACAAATCCTTCAAGTCATTTTATGTACATTTATTCTTACAAATCCCCATGTAGGAACGTTGTCTTCACATCCATCTTTTCTATTTCCAAATCAAATGTTGTAGCCAGACACATTAGTACTCTAATGGAAGTTAATTTTGCGATAGGGGAAAAATATCACCGAAGTCGATTCCTTCGACTTGGAAATATACTTTGTCTACCAGTCGAGCTTTGAATTTCTCAACTTGTCCTGTTGCATTCATCTTCTTATTGAATACCCATTTGCTACTGACATGCTTTCTTCCACTAGGTAATTTGACTAAGTCCCATGTCTCATTATTGTGGAAGGATTCCATCTCTTCAACCATGGATTTCTTCCATATTTTTCCCTTTGTGAGTAGGCTACCTCCTTGACTAACTTGGGCTCATCTTCGATGGTAGTTAACATGGATGTGGAACACAATTTAGGTGGACTATAACTTTCAACTGGTTTTCTTACTCTTTCTGACCTCCTTACAACCGAGGTCAATTGTTCCACCTCTTCTTCTGATTCAGTTGACTCATATGAATCATCTTCTTTGTTCCTTAGTTCAAACCACATCGTCTCAGGATTATTCTCAGTCTGAACTATTTCCTAAGGCTCAGACTTGCCTACGACTTCTCTAAATACCACATCTCAATTGTACATTGTTTTCCTTGATGCACGATCCCAAATATTATATCCTTTCATTCCTTCTTTGTATTTCTTGTCCAGCTTGCTCCTCTTTTCCTTGGGAACATGTGAAAATGCATCATAGCCAAATACTTTGAGATGTGAAACTGAAAGCTTCTTACCTAACCATACCTCATGTGGAGTTGTGTCGACTAGTTTCGATGAAGGATACATATTCAATAGATATTTTTCAATGTCGACTGCCTCTGCCCATAATTCTTGTGCAAGCCCAAAACCATTGATCATGCTCCTTGCCTTGTCCATCAATGTTCTGTTCATTCTCTTGGAAACTCCATTTTGTTGTGGGGTATATGGTGTGTTATTTTGGTGTTCTATGCCACATTGCTTGCAGAACTGATCAAATTATTTTCCACATAACTCACCACCATTGTCAATCCTCAACACCTTAATCTTATTATCTATCCGGTTTTCTACAAGAGATTTAAACTCTTTGAATTTCTCGAAAACCTATGATTTCTTCCTCAGGAAATATATCCATGTCTTCCTGGAAAAATCATTTATGAAGGAGACATAATACAGGGATCCACCAAGTGAAGGCACTGAAATAGGGACAAACACATCACCATGAAACAACTCTAGAATCCCATTTTCCCTTGTCTCTCTAGATAGGAACCTCACTTGACTTTGTTTACCATATATATAATGTTCACAAAAGTCAAGTTCTAAATTACATGTAGAAAAGTGTTCTACCATACCTTTGTTATGCGTAGCTCGAAGTCCTTTTTCTCCAATCTGTCCCATCTTCTCATGCCATCGCATGGTTGGGTCGACTTTATGATGAATTTTCGAGTTAGTTTGAATCGTCTCAGCCCAAGTCGAGTTGAGTCGAGTCAAAGTCAAGTCGACTTCAAAAACATCGATTTTGTTGCATCTAGTCGATTCGACACTCCCTAGTAACTTGTATAAGGTTCCAATATGAACTCCTTTCATTAAGACCATCGCACCTCTGACCATATTTCATGAGTCCTTCTGAAATCTAGTGTGTAATCCTGCATCACTCATCTTGCTGACATATATCAGGTTTCTTTCCAAACCCATAATTTGTAACACACCTGGAAGGGTTCCACTCCTCCCATCTTGCAGTATCAGTTGAAATCTTTCTCATCCGACAATTTTGGTTGTCGATTCGTCCCCCAAGAACACTTCTCCTCATTCATATTTTTCATATTCACAGAACCCTTCTCTGTGTGGTGTCATATGATAGGATGCTTCTGATTTGATCAACCAAACATATTGATCTGACTGTGAATTGGTCGACGCCAGGTACACATCGCCTCCCTTATCTGGAGTTGTCTCTCTCTCAGTCGAATGCTTCTCGTTGGATCCTATATTGACTTCTATTTCCTTCGACTTGTAGTCCCTTTTGTAATACCCGACTTTACCGCATTTCAAGCATATTCTTTTAGAATGAACATAGGATTTATATATACTCTTCGACTTAGACTTTCTACTGGAGAATTTTCCTTTATCTATGTCAATTGGTCGACCTCTCACCACTAAATCATCTTTGGTCGATCCTTCCATGTTCTTCCTTCTCATTTCTTATGAAAGTAGATATGAAACCACGTATTCTAGCACTAATGTGGTTGTATTACTCCCTATATCCACGACTAAGTAATCCCAAGATTCTAAAAAAGAGCATAATAGGCTAATGCATTTATCCTCCTCGGTGATTTTAATATCCACAACAGATAACTAAATTATAATGGTATTAAACACATTTAAATGCTCAGTCACCGAACTTCCATCACTCATTCTTAAAAGATACAAATTATTTCCGAGAAACAACTTATTTACCATAGATTTCAAATGGTACAAGATTCCCAACTTGTCCCATAGCTTCTTGGCCAAATCTTCACCTAAGACATTCAGTAGTACCGAATCTGCAAGACAAAGTCAAATCATACTCCTTTCTCTTCTCTTGACTTTCTCCCATTCTTCCATAGACATACCTGTCGTCCTGGTACCTAGACAGACTGTTGTCCATTTTTCTCGATCTACAATGAGATATTCAAATTTAAGCTTCCAAAGCTCAAAATTATGGCCATTGAATTTTTCGATCTCTATTCTTGAGTTGCTCATTGTTCTTTAACACAATTATTTAAATATTTATATCTTACGAATCTTACTGAACCTAGGGTTTAGCTTCGATCCAAGGTTGTTAAGCCAATATATAATACCACATGTTAGGAAATGGGACACACTTCCATGCTAAACCTAGCATAAGAGAGGAAGAAAGATATAATCAAGAAAGTAAATGACAAAGAAAACACACAGTACATAGAGATTTTACCCTAGAAACCCAAACTGGGGAAACCAACATTCCTTGAACATTCTGGTCTCTTTTTATCTTATTCATTTAGAATAAATGGTTACATGTCTAACCTTGGTCCACACCTAAGAAACAATCGAAAACATACCCTCTTTCTTACACAAGAATGATCTTGTAGCCAATTTTTCTTACATAGACATGACCAACAACCTCTAAGATTACAGACTCTTGGCAATTAACCATTCATCATATAAAGATTGATTACAAAACACCTTATTTATAGGCTTTACAACATGAAAAAATCTAAAGAAAAGGTGCCCAAAAATGATTATAGATCCACGCATATCATTGGCTAAAAATCTCGTGAATCTCGAGATTCTGTTACATTTGACTACCAAGTAGGATTACCATTGACTACCAGTCGGACTTCATTCGGTATTCAGTCAGTTTCCACACACATGCTTGCTGACCTCTTGTCAATTTACCTTGTTGTTGATGTATTTACAATGTCGAACCGCCTCGACTTTCGACTTCAATTTTACCTGGTCGACTCACCTTGACCTTCGAATTACCGTTGGTCCACCTCGAATTCGACTATCAATCGATCCACCTTGACTGGACTTTCACTAAAAAGAATATAACAACCTAGCAAGAATTATGAGGAGAAAATATAGTATAAAATTGCATCTAGTGAGTTACTAATTACGGATATTCCTCCCTCCCCACTTATTATTATTTAAGGGGGCACAAAACAACAAAATGAGATATAAATTACCACCTTAATAATGGGAAATTGATTTCACTATTCTACTCCTGCATTTATAATTTAAGACAGTTTATGCGACTCCACAGTGTTCCTAAGGAATGGATAATTCCCACCCAATAATGTGCATTGATTTATTAACATTGAGGCAAATAAAGGAGAATCCCGGGATTTGCGAGATTTGTAGCCAATGATATGCATGGATCTGTAACCATTTTTTGGGTGCAAATATTTAGGGTTTCTCCTGTTGTAAATCCTATAAAGAGGAGCATTGTAAACCCTTTACGGATAATGCGAGAATGCTAATGCATGGTAAATTGTAGATTGTTGGTCATGTATATGTAAGCTGAATTGGCTATAGGGTTGCTCTTTCTTGTGCAAGAAGGTATGATGTCGATTGTGTCTTAGATGTGGACCAAGGATAGACATGTAACCTTTTATTATGAATAAAAATGACAACAGGAGAGTAGAACACTCAAAGGAATGTTTGTTTTCCCAGTTAAGGGTTTCTAGGGTAAAATATTGGTGTACTCTGTGATTGCTTGTTTCATTTGCGTTCTTGATTAAATTTGTCTTCTCTTCTTCTAGGATTAGTGTGGAAGTGTCCTTCATTTCCTGACATGTGGTATCAGAGCTTAGGTATTCTTGACAAGTGAGTTATCAGAGAGGTGTAATGATTTGGTGAGTATATTAGATATTGATCTGCAAATCTTGAATCTGAGAACTAAACCCTAGGTACAATAAGAGTCGTAAGTCATAAATTGTTTTAAAGATCACGGTAAAGAATGGTGAGCAGTTCTAGAATAGAGATAGAAATATTCAATGGCCAGAATTTTGAGCTTTGGAAGCTTAAAATGGAATATCTTCTTGTGGATCGAGAACAATGGACAATGGTCTGTCCAGGTACCCAACTAACATGCATGTCGACCAAAGAATGGGAGAAAATCAAAAGAAAAGCAAGAAGTACAATATGACTTTGTCTTGTAGATTCAGTGTTGTTGAATGTCTCGGGTGAAGATTCAACCAATAAACTGTGGGACAAGATGGGAAGCTTATACCAGTCGAAATGTCTAGTAAATAAGATGTTTCTCAAAATAAAATTGTATCTTCTGAGGATGAGTGATGGAAGTTCGGTGACTGAGAATTTAAATGTGTTTAACATCGTATTAATCCAGTTAACGTATATGGATATAAATATCACTGATGAGGAGAAGTGTATCATCCTATTATGTTCTTTTCCAGACTCTTGGGATAGCTTAGTCATGGCTATTGGGAGTAATACAACCACACTAGCGCTAGAGGACGTGGTTGCTTCTCTACTGTCGGAATAAATGAGAAGAAAGAACATTGAAGGATTCACCAAAGATGATATGGTAGTGAGAGGTCGACCGATAGACAGAGACAAAGGAAGATTCTCCATTAGAAAGTTCAATTTGAAAGGTAGATGTAAATCCCTGGTTCATTCAGCACGAAGATGTTGGAAATGTGATAAAGCTAGGCATTATAAAAAGGACTATAAGTCGAAGGTAATATAAGGCAGTTTTGGATCCGACGATAAGCAGTCAACTAAGAGAAAGATGACCATGAAAAAGGGAGGTGATGTGTACCTGGTGTCGATTAGTACACATTCAGATCAATATGTTTGGTTGATCGACTTAGGAGAATACTATCATATGACACCACATAAAGAATGGTTCTATGAATATGAACAATATGATGGGGGTGATGTTTTCTTGGGGGACGAATTGACAACTAGAATTGTCAGACGGGGAAGAGTCCAACTCACACTATAGGATTGGAGGAAAAGAACCCTTCTAGGTGTGCTATCCATTTTGGGTTTGGAAAGAAACCTGATATCTATAAGTAAGATGAGTGATGTAGGTGTGCATACTCTGTTTCATAAGGATTGATGAAATATGGTCAGAGGTGCAATGGTCTTAATGAGAGGAGTTCAGATTTGTACCATACACAATTTTTTATGGAATGACAACTCGACTAGAAGAAATAGCACCATTTATTCTGAAATCAAATTGAGTGCGACTCGACTTGACTCGACTCGATGCTGACACAACGCGACTCGACTCAAGCCAAGTTAGTTCAAACCGACTCGACAAGACATGATGAACTCAAATCGACCAGGTTATTGTTAGGATATTTAAACACTTAGGAGTTAGTTAAGATCTAATTGGTCTAATGTGTCGTTAGGTAAAAGTGTGTTTCTTAGCATGTTTCTTTAGTATGCATTAGTATGCATTTGTAGTTAGGAAATCCAATGGTCACGATATGTTTCCAACATAGAGTGATCCAACGGTTCATTCTCCTTGATCTTAACGACCATTGATCTGTGGCTTAACACACGATTGGTCCATGATCTCTATTTAAAGATCATGGAGGGTCATTTTCCTATGATCGATTGTGAGAAAATCTCTTGTAAAATATCTTTGTAATCTTTTTCTTTTGCATTAATAAACTTCTCCAAGTGGCCATGTTGGTTGAGGCCATGGATGTTTCCTCGTAGGGGTTTTACCACATCAAAACATCGATGTGTTGATCTTTGATCTGGTTGTGTGAGTGGTTACTGAAGGTGTTCATCCTCTGTTGGAATAATTTTGTTGTTGAACATGGTATCATAGCCTATTTGAAGACCTGCTCCCATTGTATATCGAGATCGTGAAGCCGAGTTGCCTCATCTGCATTTTATGTCATTTATGTATATTTTTGGGCTGAGAGCACTCTTCCATTGCATCCGTAGCACTCATTTCAATTAGGAAAACTTTTCATTTCACTCAAAAAGGTTTTCGTTTTCCCATGATACAACCATTTCAGTCAGATTTAGAGGTATAAAGCCTGCATACACATTTTTTTAATTTTTGCAGAGTATTATTTTGGTTTTATATTTTTTTTTTTCGGGTTGTTAATCTTTTAGATATGCATATTCTCTTTTCCCCATTCCCTATGTGATCTCGGCAAATCAGAAACATATAGGAAAAGGTGCATTTTCTAGGTAAGCTAACCAAGATCTAACCCTTGTTGTCATCGAGAATCAAAAAAAATTTTCTTGTGTGAAAAGAGTTTTTTTTAGCACGCTCTCCAAGGCCATCTTCAAAAACAACAACAACAACAACAATCCTTTTGCTAAACAATACAATATGTTTTGCTAGAGAATTTGGTTAAAATTTTCCTTATTAAGTAAGAGGTCTTCAGTTCAAGTCTCTCTTTTTGTTACTTTTTTTTTAAAAGTTCATGCTCAAATTGTTAAGTGTATTTCAGTTCAAGTATAAAAGTGAATCACTATAAGTAGCTTTAATATTTTATTTTAGAGTTATTTATTTTGCATGCAACTTTTCTTTTATAAAGTAAATTCATTGTAAAATTTATCCCCACTTCTCTTTATAAAAGTGGGTCACTTCATAAAGCAACTTACATCACCACGTGGTCCTTTGGTTACCGTTTATGCCTTTTTTAAAAAGGGCATAAATTTCACATCCGAAGTCCATTTTTAGTGTTGTTGGTTTTTTTTTAAACTGTATAATTTTTCAAGATATTTCCATCCAGATCATTAGTTACAATTTTTAAATCCATATTATCTACATATTTAATATGCCTTCTTCCAATAATATTTTGCTTACTAGCACCAACTACTTCCAATGGAAATATCATATGGATGATTTATTAAGAAGTAAAGGCTTGTATTGGATTACCTTGAGAAAGGAAAAAGAAGCCATTGATGCTGATAAGAAAGTCAAATGGGCTAATAGGAGTGACGAAACGCGTGGAATAATCAGAATGTCCATCTCTCCTAATTTAAGGTTCCACCTTAAATAAATTGATGACCCCGATGAAGCTTGGGAAAAGATTGAAACTGTGTTTGGTAAACTCAATATTATTCGAGCACAACAATTAGAAAATCAAGTATTCACTTTAAATCCAAATGATTTTTCTTGCATTGAAGACTATCTATCTAAGTTTAAAACACTCAGAATTTTATGTGAAGAATGCGAGATAAAGATGGAGAAAGAGCATTGCATCTATCTTATTCTCTCTAAGCTAGGTAGTGCATATTCTGTGTTTGTATATACATTTTATGCCAATATAGAGGCTCTACAGAAAGATTATAAAAAACCAATTCTTGAGTCCTTTTGTGCTTCTTTGATTAGAGAGGAAGATAAGCTTGTACAACTTGGAGTGATCAACACTGCAGGTACCTCCAACAAAGCCTTAGTTTCCCAGAAGAAAGATAAGCCCAAGAATCCCAAGAAGCAACATCCTCGCTACAAAAACAAGAAACATAAAGGTCCCAAACCTGCTCAGACAACTTCAGCTCCTAATGGTGACAAAGGAGAAAAATATAAAAATAAGAAGACTAACAAACATTTCAACTTTTGTGATAAACATGGTCATGATGAGTCCAAATGTTTCAAGAAGATGGCAGCTTTAGAAGCAGCGATGAAGAATCACAATATCAGTATTGATTCTACTACTTCTTCTTCTTCTCATGGACATGAACTTTCTGCTTCTGGTTTCTCCCTCAATACAACTTATACATATTCTTCTGATGAGTGGCTTATTGATTTTGGAGCATCTTATCATATGGCTAAAGATAAAGACATATTTTCTGCTCTAAATGAATGTAACACCAAGAAAATATTTGTTGGTGATGATAGATCTCTTAGTGTTGTAGGATTTGGAATAGTTCAAGTAGATAATCATCATTTCAATGATGTATTATGTGTTCCAAATCTTTGTTGTAACATTCTATCAGTATATCAAATCACTCATTCAAGTGAAGGTAAAATCGTAAAGTTTTCACCTCACCAAGTTGTAATCAAGGATCTAAAAGATCCTAAGCATGTTCTTGCAACTGGAATTGTTGATGATATTACCAGGTTGTACTTTCATCAATTTTTGCTACTCATAGCGATGACTTGAGCAAACTTTGGCATGAGCGGTTTGTTCATCTAAACTATCGCTCGTTACAACAACTATGTAATCAACAAATGGTGACTGGTCTTCCTCCTGTTTCATGCAAAGATGGTGTTTGTGCCGGTTGCGTTTTCGGTAAACATCATTGGGACAATCTTGACAAACGTGCCTCTTGGCACGCCTCGAGCCTTTTGCAGCTTGTTCACAGTGATTTGTGTGGTCCACTTTCTTCTCCTTCTTTTTTTGGGTGCAAGTATTTCTTAACTTTCATTGAT
>SNQJ01S0183267.1:12823-31908 GCA_010110895.2 Picea sitchensis | reverse complement strand
TTGAAGCTTATTCACAAAAAAGAGAGACTTTCATCCACCGACACCGATAAAGATCGACGCGTGGCTATTTTGAACTTCTCAAGCGATTTTTTTCGCCTTTAACCTTTACCGATGCCAAACTTCCTAAGTGTGTTTGGGAAAGCTTTAGACTATCGATTCCTTAGGTAGTTGTTAAGTCCCATTTAAAGTTAAGATGATTCTTTGTTGTGCATTCAAGAAGACTTTAAACAATTTTAATATGAAACATAAAAGATAAGTGCATGCATCAGTTTCATACTGAAGTGAAAATAGATAGTGCAAAGGATCAAGTGGTACCCAAAAAGTAGAAATGGACATAGACTTTTTAGGGTGTGTTGAATGCTCAAAAAATGGCGATTCACTGGGCGAAATTAGAATCTCTATTCCTCCTCCAAGGCTCGGCTGATACGTAAGTTGATGGATAATTTTAGCTGGTATTAAATCAGAGCCTCTTAACCTTCACATTTGACATCCTTTAGTTGATGCCTCTGGGTCTGCCTGTGTGGTTTTAACCCCTTTCCTCCTTCATTTCCTTTGACCCTGACTCATGCCCCCTTTTTACAAAGTCTAGAAAAGTATTCATTGGAATGAGGCCTTTAATTACCTCTACTCACCTGCTTTGGTGTCGCTCCACTGCCAGCGAGTGTCCATAGCCCCGATGGAGCCACCCCGACATTGCAAACCTTTCTCTGCTGCCAGCGAGTGTTCACATCTTTTGTTGAGCACTCAACACACCCTAAAAAGTCGATGTCCATTTCTAATTTTTGGGTACCACTTGATCCTTTGCACTTTTTGTTTTCACTTCAGTATGAAACTGATGCATGCGCTTATCTTTTATGTTTCATGTTAAAAAAATTTAAAGTCTGCTCGAACGCACAAAAAAGAATCATCTTAACTTTAAATGGNTATCTTTTCCTTCCTTTGGAGCATGTTCGCACTCTGACAGTTAGGTACAGTGTGAACTATTCGCACCCTAGCTTAATGCATCCTGCGAGAATCAGGCATTCTCGCAGGCAGATATATAGGTAGCCTGCGAACATCCTTTAAAAGCATGATTTCTGGAAGAAGACAAATGTAACTTTTCTCAAGAAAGTGTTCTTAGTGAAGAGCCTGATTTTCCATCATCATAACATTATCACAACATCATCACGATGACCAAAATTGTGGATAACACATGGGGTTGTGGGTTCCACACTAATTCTGATCTAGAATGGAGATCCTTCTTCTATGTCAGACCCTTGACCTCTAGTTTTTTTATCATATGTGGTACGCAGTATTTCCTCAATTTGTTCCATAGCCCGGAGATCATATACCTTTTCTTCATCACTTTCCAAGCCGTCCTTCTCAACTATTGATCCATTTTTCCTATTAATCTTATATTGGTAGGGTATTCCACTGCGCGTCGTTCCCTCTTTGTCCATTATTTCCTTGATCTATTCTTGATCTATCATAATGGGGTCCATTGCTTCCTTATGGTTACCTTTATCCAGATCCTTCTCCCTATCTCAAATCATCCTTATTTTTCCCCCCAGTCTCCCCATGTGCACAGAGTTATTTATCTCTTAGACTCCATTATCATCACACATTTATCATGCAGAAAAATCTTGATCAACATATAAAGTGATCTAATATACCTTCCTCTTGGACCCTTCAAAAACTAGTGCTTTGCAGTAATATATGATTTTGCAGTATCGACTACAAACTCGATAATGAATCCTACAATGATGTTATCTAGCCATAAATCGACTACGCACGTGAATTTGTTATTGACTTTTTGTAGTTTCTCAATATTCTCAATAGTCCATTCTACTGGTCTTATCCGATTAGTTGGGTGATTTTCCTTCAAACTTAGTAGCCACTCCTGCAACAAATGTGGAAAATCACAGAAAAAATACCTCATGAAGATCAATGAATGCATACCTTTCCAAATATTGGTGCGATGTATACTTGGGTTTTCTATTGTCTTTCTGTGTAAACTTGAGCTCTTTTGTTTTCAACCATTGTTCAATGTCCTATTTAATTGGATTCCATGGTCTGAACATCCCCTTCTAATATTGCATTATCTCGCTGTTTTTCTTAGCAATTCCCTTCCAATCTGTTCTTTTGGGTTCCAGCTGGAAACGGAACCATTTATTGGATAGTATGAGTTGACCTGGGTTCTACTTTAGGTGTCCAACAAAACCTGGAAAACCATTTGCCCTTCTGGAGACCAGAAGGAAACACTACGCATAGAGTGCACAATGTAGTCTGACCAAAGATGGATTATGGTTGATTGTAGGATCTAGATGTCTGCAATATCTAAAGGGGGGCTATTGTGGGGATGGGAGACATTCTTTCTACCTCAACATACATCATATCTATTATTCTAATACAACATTATATCCATATATACCATTCTATAATTAGTTACATTCATTAAGATTCATTTTGTAGTAATTATGCTATCACCCTACTGTGCTTTATGTTTTACTTCTAACAGATCAATTCATTCATCATAACTAAGTAATTGCAAGAAATAAGACAAATATTCCACATAGAGACAAAGTTTACCGTGGTTCACCCCCTAGGCTACGTTCATAAATATATGAATTTCTTCCCTATTTTATTATTCTTCATCAAATTTATAGCATTGTGTGCATTACATTTGTGGCTGAAAATATCACACTAAGATCCATAGCTTGTGAACTTACCCTCTATTACAATACAGATATTTGTCTCTCTACTCATATCTCTATCTATATCTCAGTACTGATAATACATCTCAGCCACCTCTTTGTTATCTCACTACCATCTATTTATGCTTAAAAAATGGGTTAATTACTGGTTACAAAAATGACCAAAACCCTAACCCACTATTCCTAGGTGGATTAGATTTTTCCACTTTCTAACTCCTTGGTCATGGCTGGTCCAAAATACAACCATTTTCCTCATCGATCTATGTCCTTCTTCCTTCCTTTTACTTTCCTCATTTCTTGGCAATGCTTTTCCCTATTTTCCAGTGTGCACTCCTTTTCTGGTATTTTCTAACTACCTTCATTAATTATCACCCTTTTCCCCAAAATGGTTTGTGCCAATAGAGATCCTGGAGGTTTTTCACCTTCTTCTTCAGCTGCTTCAATTTTACCATTGTTTCAACTGGACCACCTTCATTTTGATGAGGATTTTCTCTCTGCTTTTCTAGGTCTTTCCACAATTCCTTAACCATTGATGTCATCTCAAGGAAAAAAAATCAAAAATATTTATCAGCCTCAGAAAGAACATATTCATTCTCCATTTCTTTCCTTTGAGTTAAGCTTCTTGAACTAATTTCAAGGTTATAACTTGCAATCTTTTTTTTACATTGCTTATATTTGGACCCCGTAAGCATTCACTTGCAAATAAACGTCAAAACCTGGATCTAATACCAACTTGATCTGAAAATCCTTAGATGTAAAAATACCTCTTAAATACACATAAACATCTAACCATATTTGGTAAATGAAGATTTCTTGATTATTTGCAAAAACACATGTGAATAAGCTTATTTGTCCATAAAATTCATTAATATTGATGAATAACTTGCTTATTTATGAGATGACATGGAAAAAAATAAAAGAACTCAAATTACATATAATGATGACATAATTTGTGTCATCTTCAAGTCCTTTCTAGATAATAAGATTGTTCTTCATTGTCTCAAAATGTCAAATTACATTACAACATAGACTTAAAAAACCAATTTTGAAGAAACTCTGAAAATCCACTGCTCAAATGCAGAAACAAAGCTTATGTTTGAAATCCTTGCGAAATTATGAGTTCAATGAGTATAAAGTTGGCTATATTCTAAAAAGGGGCCTAAAAATACCTTTTTACACATATAACGAGACTATGTGTCTCATACATGACAAATTGAGATAAGACTTTTACAAATGACCTTTGATCACAAAATAGACTTCATATTCATAATCCTTGCGGAAAAAATAATCCAACGAGTATAAAATTTCCTAGGTGTGGACAATATACCCTATGGCACACATTTCCATGCAACACATAAACTTAGCAAACTCGACACATAATTCGAGACACATAAATGCACTCTGCATTGAAAATTTTCCACCTCAATGTATGTGCCTGCATTGGAATGTGTGTACAATTCTTGTGAATTTGTACCCATTAAATAGGCCACTGGCCTTTAACCACCACACGGAATTTAGGCAACTTATTACTAAATATGGAAGAGTCCTATAACAAATGGATGGTTTGGCCTAATGGTTAAACCGTTGGCTAAATATAGCAGAGGTCGGGGGTTCTATTCCCTTCGATCCTCCATTAGTTAGAATATTTTTTGGTTAAAGTTTTAAATATATGGTTATAAACCATATATTATATGGTTTTCATTGGAACCATTTGAAATATGTTATATTAACAACCCTTGAGGATTATATGATATATAGTGATATAACTAACCTCCGCGTGAAATATTTTTTAGCCCCGGGAGTTGTTAAAACATGGTCATATTACAATATTTATAACCAGGAGCTATGGGTTGAGGGCTTAGGCACTCATCCCTTTTTTCCATCGTTTAAATCTTTGCCCAAGAATAAAATAACGTGGTTCCATATGTAGGTAAGCGACATTGTCCAAGCGCAATGGTAATGGAGGCTTTGTGAAGGTTTATGGAGGTTGCAAGTTCGACCCCTGCTGACTCCAAAAATTCTATTAAACCATACCAATATAAGTCAATGGGAGGCTTCCACCTGGTAACCTCTCATTAGCTATCCTTTTATATGTTTCAACCACTGACTCGTCCACTTGGAGGTACGACTTGCCAACTTAGTTGCCAACTGGATATGCCACATCACCTATTGTATGATCATGTTCCATGTGTCACCCTTGCAGTGGTGACATGTTTCACTATGTTGATTTCATCTTGTACCATGTTGATGTCATCCTTTGACTTGACATTTGATTTTTCCTAGTTTGACCTAAAATTTGACCGCTTATAAATTTTGCATGTGAACTCCATTTTACTTGTCGTTTGCATCATTGGAAAGCTAACGATGATCTCTATGCATTGATAACATTTTCTTGATCATATGAGATGGTCTAATTTTGATCTTTTTTGGATCCCCTAGGACCTTTGTGACCATTTTGGATCCTCCTAGACCACTTACACTCTTCCCCAAGTTGATTATACGTATTCACATGCTCTCTAATAACTATGGGATGTGAGTCCTCACACCCACACTCTTACATGAGTTTAATGACTGGATTTAGGAACACTCAACAACAAAGAGAAGGTTTTCCCAATAATAATAATAATTCAGGAATGTGGGTTGGATTAATACCCATGAATAATTCCCCCTTTAAACCCTCTCTCTTGTGGAATCATAGCCCCCCATCGTTCTTCATCTCTTTTGTATCAAATCCAACAATTATTACTTTTATTAATTATGTGATGCACATATTATACAATTCAACCCCTGGCCACATTAAATCAATATTATATCTTTTTCCCAACACATCGAATCACCAACCTAATTCATGTTTATACAATTACATTATAATTCATATGGATTAAAACCAAGGATTTTACATTCCCCTCCCCCTTATTTTTTCACTATCCTCGGTGCACAACACCCTACATGTGTAATTTCACTTTACAATTCTGACGAGCCATTATTCAACACATAGGCTCTCTGGCCTAAAATCACACATGCATTCCATCCTAAAAAAAATTGTATATGCACTATGGCCACAACACCACCAATTCATAAGTCATATAGCCTCCAAAAATCATAAATACCTAGGCGATCCAGCCCCAAAACATAAATACATAGGCACCCTGGCCCAAAACATATGTGTGTGTGTGTAGACACACACACACACATAGGCATTCTAGCCCAAAACATATAGATAAAACTTTGGTAAAACTTTGGTATTATCCTACAGCTATCCCAATTTCCAATAGATCTCTTCCTCTTGACCTACCCAACCTAAGGAATGTACCATTCTTTTATCAGGGCTAACCCATGTAATGTACCATTCATTTATCAGGGTTGACCCAAGGAATGTGCCCCCTTCATTGTTCTTAGTCCATCAAGATGCACCATTTGTTTATCAGGGTCTCTCTAGCACATGTCACTAGGAATCTCATTATTGGGATCTCAAGGGACTCATTGCTAAGAAGAACTACCAAGAAATAACTAGCAATAACCTTGCTACTATAGTGCAACTCACACAGGAGTTCACTCTTCAATCCTGACAACCTAGTTCTTCGGCAGTGCAACTCACACAAGAGTTCACTATTTAGTTTTAACAAATTGTTTCTTCTATTGTACTCACCCTCTAAGCTCAAGAATCCCTTTCATTTTTATACAGTTATGTTTATGGGTCTTAAATCCCTTAACTCAACAGTAGTAACCAAACCCACCACCGAGGCCCAATTAGACTCTGCAGCGTTTAAAAATGGAATGGTTCTCCAGATCTTGTGATCCGGCCAATTTATCGATGGGCTTTGTGTTTTGTTGTGAAAGATCCTCCTTCAGTTAGGACTGTTCTCTTCTATGTTTTCTCTTGGGTGGGGCTGATATGAGAGATGCAAGACAGTATAAACCAACTTTACAAACAACAGGATTAAGTTTTAACTACATGGGAAGAGGATAAGCTTGGGATAACCCGTTGTTCAACATGTAGACAATTACTCTATACCATAGGCCTAGTACTAATACATTAACCATGTGAGCATCCAATTACTGTCTGAGAAACTAAATATTAGAAAGAAAGAACATATGTAATAAGATAATGGCAAGAAAAATAATTCATCTACCATAACCATTCATCACATAATAACACAATGATTTATCTTCATCATTAAAGAAAAGAATATCAAGACATTGCACCAGATAACTTGACAACAGAATTAATTGATCTTACTCATTACTGCATCATTCATGAAACATGACAGGAAGTAGTTCTTCTCCAAGTCCAATCAATGCATCTGATGAAAATAGCTTGTATTTGGTCCAGAAGGACTTCTCAATTCATAGCAGTTTCAAAATAATTCTTAACAACCAAAAAAGAAAGAGTCTTACAACAACCATTGACCTCTTACTAATTGGTCGGTGTCTTTATTTATAATAGAAATTTGTAACTGAAACTAACGGCTAAGTGTGATTTAAACAAAACAAAAATCGCCACGTGGCGTTATCTTCTAATAGCTTCTTTAAAGTCATCCCGAGATACTTCTTGGAAAGGGTGACTTCTCTCATATTTAGTCCAGCTGACAAATAGTTCTTCACAAGTTTGGGCCCATGGAAATCTGTGTTGTTCCATCGGGGCCGCATATATTCCCCTGATGTCCACTGCATGTGCTTGGTACTTTACTAAAMTGGAGTTCAACTGTTGTAGCATGGTTTGGTCTCTGATCGGATGTTCTGTGAATTGTTGCACTTGCCTTGGCGTCGCATCAGATATCTTTGTGGACTCTTCAGTCCATAGAAAATATTGTTCGGCATGCATCTTGACCATGTTTCTCAGGTCAATGAAATTATCGGGGGTGCCGAACTCAGGGAGCCCGACATCCTTCATTATTTTGTTAATTTTATCCCAATGCTTCTTGCACCTGGTCCATTGTTTTTGGATCTCTCGATGTGGGTCCCGAGACATCTTAGCCTAGTACTCGGCTGATCGCTTCATGCGATTAAGACTACTTTTGCCTACCATCTGAATGCCATGTTTTTCCTTATCTCGACCTTGTTGGACTGCCTCAATTTACTCGAGTCTTTCTACCACTTGTTGTGCCCTTTCATACCATCGCTCCATCTCCCTGCATGTTGTGAGTGCCATAAGAGTGTCCTCGTGGAACTCAGTTATGTTTTCGGTTAACAAGTGTCTTTCCTTCTTGAACTCATTGTAAACTCATGTGAACTCACCTCTCAGATACACAGCGGTCTGTGTAGTGCCCTTATAGTATTCTACAAGATGGCGCAAGTGCTCGACCTCCTTTAGGGTGATGGCTAGTTCCTTTTCATTCCTCCTAACTCTATCCAAGGTGGCATCTGAGAGGGCCTTTCCTACGCCGATCAGTTCATACGTCTGGGAATTTGTTGTGTTGATCAAGTTCTCCTCTCTAGTAACTAATATGGAGTGATCCAACGAGATCCTTCTTTTCTTTGCAATCCTTTTAACAATGGCCTTTCTCTTTTGATCATAGGAGATCGCATAGATATCTACTACCTCGTCTACTAGCTCCGATATTTGTTGATTGCCCCATGTTAGCTTGCTTCCCGAACTATCGGTGGTGTATATTCGTTCAAGATTGGGCTCTCAAACTTCCTCATTGTGCCTTGTGGGTACGTCTTCTACTTGACGCTCATCAGGGATTTGAGTATTGGGCATAATGGAGGTGTTGGGTATAGACTCATTACTTACTTGCTCATTGTTCGTAGAACTTTTGATTTCCTTTTGCGGGGATCCTTTCTTTGTCTCCTTTGGTTCAGGTTCATCATTCGGATCCACTTCAGTTTCCAATTCATTGGGTTCTTTTTTGTCAAGGTTTCTTCCAGCTTCTATTTCCTTTTGCGAGACCTCCTTGTCTTGAACTTCGGGCTCAGGGGAGGAAACTTTCTTAGGACCTTTTTCCTCTTGGACACACATAGGGGAGTCGTGAGATGGTTTCGGGCTTTCGTCGTCACTATATATATGTATAAGTTTTCTAAGGGGATTAGGCACTCGTGTTTATATCAACACATGGCCTGCCTCTGCTTGATTTGTCCTACCCACAGGGGAATTGACCGGCGATGTGGTGGATCCAGTGTTTCCTAACCCATTGGTGTTCCCGAGGTCTGTGGAATAGGAGCCTCTTGACTCCATTGGGCTTCGTTCTCAGGTACCAGTTGGAAGCACGGGTGTTATGATAAGGTACAGATCATCCTACATCTGTTTCATTAGCAGTTGGATTTGTTGGTACAAAATTTCACCCATCCCCCCTGCATCTTGAATTTTAGGGAAATACATGATCTGTATCATGGATTCCTGATAAACTCTCGTCGCTTCGATGCCTTCTTGGGGACTACCCATTTCTTCGCCCGATTCAAATGCTACAGTTCCTTCCCAGGTCCTGATAATTTCTTGAGTTATCTGCTCCAAAGACGTCACTTGCTCTTCCCAACTCATAGCTTTGAACCTTTGTTCAAGAATCAACCCTCCTTGACGCCACTTCATTCCAATCTTGAGTGTTTTCGATGAAAATTTCATCTTAGAACCGATCATGGGCATAAGGCCAATGGGATGATACCTACGATGCGTGTTGTAGGACCAAGCCCTTGGAATCATGTTTACAAAATCGGCCAATTTGGAAACGAAATTCTAGTTGACTTATCCCTTCTTGCTTAGAATGCGTGGTATCTTTGACCATGTAGAAGCCAATATGAAACCCATACGGAATGAAGGCCCACTTCTTGTCCTTCACTAAAGTGGCATTGTATCCTTGTAGGATGGTTTGGTAGCAAATTGTTTCCTTGCATCGGTGTGGTCAATGAGCCACTTTAGGAGCTCGATGCAAGGAAACACCGGAGTTCGGCTTGCCACCATGTGTAGATAATCCATATGGATGTTTGGGAGTTCATCATCATCGAGCTTCCTTGTATCGGGATCGTTGTGCAGGGTATACTCGAGGGGTTCTTCTTTCTTGATTTTCTTAAACAATTATTCCCAGTGACAGAATGTTGTTTTGGCTCCAATGTTTGCCTTTGTGTCTCTGAAGGTCGGGGGTTGGATGAAGGCCTTCTTGGTGGTTGTATTAATGACAGGCACCGGTTTAAGGGCGAATTCTAATTGTCTTGCAACTGCTGACGAGGATCCCTCTCCTGCTTCTGGTTCTTGAGGCTTTGGCGCTCTTGGGGATTTCCTGGTGGAGGGTTTCTTCGGAGGCATTGTTCCTACAATTAAAACAGCCTTTAAACATGTGTACAGAGCAACGTTGACTTGAGAACATAAAAAGGAAGTGTAAAACACCACAGGTGGATACATACCTATAATGCTTACTAATCTAGTTGTCTAATACTCATTGAACTTTGGATAACATCTCTGGATTGTTAGCCCTGCTCCTCTATTTGTTCTGAAATCTTTGTCATGAAGAATAGGATCATACACAATGACTTTGAAAGAATATAAATGGAGAGATTCTATCTATCGTATCAACTAGTTAATACGAGTAATAAATGCAATTCAAAAATAAACTATCGTCGGTTCTCCGCAATTAAATTGTAATTGGCTGATGGCGGAGGCACAGAGGCAGATGCATTGTATCGGCAAGATTAAACGGTTTCTTTTGATTCACACACGGATTAGCAACTAATGTGAAATCCACAATTTTACTAACACTTTAAATGTGTCGTACCTAATGAATCTAAGGGTTAAAATGTCTCATCACATCGTGTCTTTCCGGTGTGGAGGTCGGGGATCTTTGATCGAGGGAAATTTTTAGGTGCGCAGCTCCTTGGCGGGTTATCATCTTCATTACCTCCCATTGTCTAAAACGTTTCGGGAGTCGGCAGTTGGTGATACCACTCCTCCTCTCGCATGACACTTACTTCTTTTTTTTCCTGCCGAAGTCAAACGGATCAGTCTTTGGTGATACCCTTGCCAAAGTTCAATCGCAAAAAGAAATAATTTTGACTTCCGACGCCGATGAATATCAGTGCTCGTCTATTTTGAACTCCTCAAACAATCTTCGTCACCTTTAATCTTTACCGATGTCAAACTCCCTAAGTGTGTTTGGGAAATCTTTAGTTTTTTGAATCCTTAAGTGGTTGTTAAGTATCTTTTAATGGTTAAGATGATTCTTTGTTGTATGTTCAATCAAACTTCAAAAAATTCAAACCTGAAACATAAAAGATAAGCGCATGCATCATTTTCATATTGAAGGCAAAATAGACAGTGCAAAGGATCAAGTGGTACCCAAAAAGTAAAAAATGGATATAGACTTTTTAGGGTGTGTTGAGTGCTCAACAAGTTCCTCAAAAGATCCATAATTTTTCAAGGTTTTATCACAGACAAATTTCAACTTGCTGCTAGAATTCCATCATCGGTCTATAACATGTGGCAATCATCACATCTACATCATATTGCTTTCGAGGAAAATACCCTATAGTAGTGAGCTTACTGTAGCATACCAATGACCCCTAATGTGTGAGGTTAGAAGAGAAATTGATGGAAGAAATACATTATAAGTATTCAAGAGTATTTAGCAAGGGAGAAGGTCACAAAAATCCAATATAGGGATAACAACCAACACAGAAACAAGTCAAAACAACTCAATTACCGAGGCGGGCATACCCATGCTCAGGTGTGATGATAAGCATATTATCCAATCAAGTACACTATGGATCCATGTAGAATGTATATATGACAATGGTCATGTCCACGAAAGAGATACATGATGGATCCATGTCAAAAAAAGATCATAGCCATGAACAAATACATAGTGGATCTATGTCTCAAAATCAGTGAAGGATATCTGGGGAAAGAGCTAGAAAATTGATCCTTCATGAGTATTAATGTGTGGAGTGGTACTATTCAATCGAAACTTGGGAAACATCATAAAGAGGGTGATGCAACCACATTCTCAAGGTATTCAAATCAATCATCGTGGTATGAGTCTACACTATGTGAATAGAGGAGTTGAAGTCAAACATAGTAAAACACGGTTTGATTACTAGTCATTGATGTATATCGTTAACAAATATGACACAACCCACTGATAATGATAATGGGCATCAAGGTACCTAGTACAATATAACAAGTGTGAACATAGGATCTAATGTCAAACACCTAGTATAATCTATCAATTAGGGGACATTGATGTATTCTTACTATCAATAGTGAGGGAACTCGTCACTAATCACTACATGCCCCAAGGTAATAATAATTACTCTAGATCCATGTCTTAGAGAAATATGTGATAAATTCAATAGGAAGAGATCTGTTGGAAGGAGGGAATTAAGGCATCCCCATCATCCAACTCGAGGAGTAGAAGAAGGCCAAATATTTGGAAGGACTTAGATGAAATATTGAAAGGACCACCATGAAGTATGTCTCTCACATGCACCAAATGTAAATAGCATATGAAAGAGACCCTCTAAATAACAACCAATAATGAAGATTATCTACAAAGGTGAAGAAACCACCAATGAGGACAAATGGAATCCAAGGTAATACACAAATCCCAATGTGTGAATAATTTTATTCTTGTCAAACACAAAGGAAACCACTCAGTCAGTGACCAATGATGGAATTTCATCTGTTGAGCCCAAGATCACCTATCAATTATGTAAATAGGCCCAAGGTGCAACTCTAGGTCAAACTCTTAGAGAAATTTACCATCGTCGATAAGATCTTAACTCGTCGGAAGGAATTCAAAGGGGACCTTCCATAACATCATGAGTATACGACAAAGATACTCTTGATTCTGAGATGTACTTGACATAGGGGAAGGACGAATTGCAAAGCCACAAATTTATGTGGAATGGCCGACACAGGATAAACTTCCTCTAAAAAAGAACATGACACATTATGTGACTTAGGCACCATGGAATGAAAATGATCATTGACATAAGTCTGTGATGCATGAGGCAACAACAGACTCTCCATAGTGATTGAAAGAATAACCAATCGAAGGAGAAAAAAACTCTATGTAACTAGATCGATTTCCTAAAGCCATACTAAACCCAAATTGTTGAGAATTGACTCAAAAATGTGTGCCTTGTTGAAAGGAGACTCATTTTCTTCCAATACAAATATAGAAGACTCATTCCCACACTATTTTTTATTATTTTATTTCTTTTTCTTTTTMGTACTAGAATTCATGAAAAAGAATAAAAGAATTCTATAATACATAGAGGAAATGTGTGTTGCAGGTGGTAAAACTAGTTCCATGCATAAGAAACATACCTATGATTAATGTAAGGAAAGCATGTGTAGGATATGGACACTAGGGGAAAAAAATCCTCCTAGGTTAAAGGTGTCAAATTGCAATGGAAAAATATGCAAGGCTAGAGATTGATGAGATTTCATCAGAAAGAAGCAAAAGAATAGAAATTTGAAGTTGACATTAGGCTCAAAAGTGCAAGCATCAGAATGTAATGTAGTATTACAACTTAACACATACATGAGGGATACTCACATGTGTTGGTCATAAAAATATTGAGAATAATATATGAGGCTTCAATGCAAATTCATGTTAGGATTAAATAGGGCTCTCGAGCCTATGAAAGTACTTCAGCATGTGCACCAAACTGTGAACAAGGTTCTAACTAGGGAACCCATGAATGGTAGGATCTACCACATGAATTAAAACACTTATAAGCAGCAAAGAAGGATTTGTGTTGCAACTCAATGAGGTCAATCCTAAGGAAAAATGAATCAATAAATATATAATGCAAAAATGCATGAAGGGGAAAATCTAACCTATATTCCAATTTCGATATCATTACCTTTCAGAATGAATTGACATGACGAAAGGGGACCAAAGAAAATGTATCTAAAGTCATGCATATAATACCAACAACACTCCACCTAGAAGTTAAAAATTTCAATATATCAACCTCTGATAATAACATGTGCTATGGAATACAAAACTTGAAAACAAGAACCCGTAAAAGTACAATATGTAGAAATCACCACACAGTCTTCCAGCTTATGCATAGTACTTCTCTAGGTAGAGCCCATTTCTAGGCTCAATTCAAGGGCTTATTTGGTAACCAACTAGTAAAGCTTCTTGTTCAGGAAGAGGTTGAGGATCCATAATCATAGCTTCAAGGATAGCCTTATCTGAAGGAAATTGAACTTCTAATAAATTGGGACTCAACAACACATAAATACCAGGCCTCGATGTGTCACAAACAGTAAGATCAGACTTGAGAGGAAGCACTAGATTACTTGGGCCAAAATGGGAAAGAAAAGGATCATGTGCCCCTAGTGGATACAACACATGATCAATTATCGAGACCTTGTCTTGAGAAGGTGAACATGACTATAAATATTCCTTCTCATAACTAATTGAATTTCGAATATAAGATGCCACATAATTCACCCATGGCGGGGAAGAGTCTACTCGAACACTAGGAACATATAAAGGATAAACCTGAGATAAAGTTGAACTAGGATGGTGATTATCATATGAAAGTTGATCAATAGTGACAATGATTCTATTTAGAGGAAAATGCATCACGTGAAAGATCATAGACACCACAGCATTCATAGCATTAACATAATCACACCCCAGAAGCATATTGAAGTCTAACGGGCCTGGCACCACTAACAGATCGACTAGGAAAATATTCCCACCTTAAATGATAGGAAAATGAGGAAGAATCCCCAAACATTCACTGGTTCTTATGTTAAAATATATCAACTCACTGGTAGCTGACACAATCTTGGGAGAACCCAAATCTTTCCAAGCCGATGAGGATAAAACTTTTGCAGATGATCCTTCATCTACAACACATCAACAAATTCTCATTGAATAAATTCTAACCATTATCTAGGAAGGTGTAGAAGAATAAGGGAGAGGCTCAACAAGATCATTCCAATAAAATCAAACCATCTTAGGAATTGAAGGGAGCATACTCGAAGAGATTGGAATGCCCCCTTGTTCAGAAGGTACTAAACTAGACATACTAAAGACGTTGTTGAGATATGCATCACTCCCCAAAAGAAGAGTGGGATCAGTTGAATATTGCATCGGTGAGATAACTTTAGTATATTAATCACTTTCTAAGAGAAGAGTTGGATCAGTCAAATATTGCACGGAAATGACCACTTCCTCAACCACTTGTTGAACAGGTTTCTAGGAAACCGAAGATGACTTAGAACTAGAAGGGTCTTCAGACAACGACCACGGTCTTTGTACCATTGGAATATCAGGGCACAAATAAGTAAGGTGGTATCCCTTGTAAATATTATAAGGGAACTTGGGATTACGTCCTCTTTGTCTAGGCTTCTCAACAGTATTGATTCCCCCAGCATGAATTGCAGTGGTTGGTGGGTTACCCCCAACATGACTATAAGAGGTCGAGTACAAGTCTCCAACATGACTCACAGAGGTTGGTGACTACTCTTCAACATGACTTGCAAAGGTTGTTGACATTTTTCCAATATGATTACAAGTGACTATACTTGTGCCCCTAGCATGAATTGCAGTAGATAGTTTCTTGTATTCAACATTATTTGCAAAGGTTGGAGAACTAATGTCAGTATGACTTGTAGTGATTGGACTTTTTCTCCCAGCATAACTCATAGAGGTTGGAGAACCAAGGCTAGTATGACTTGCAGTGAATTGAATTTTTCCCCCAACATGACTCACAGAGCCCGAAGAATGAATTCCAGTATGACTTGTAGTGACTGGAATTTTACCCCTAGCACGACTTGTAGCGACTAGGCTTTTTCCCCCAGCATGACTAGTAGAGGTTGGTCGCATGTCTCCAACGTGACTAGCAAATTTTGGTGACTTCTTCTTCTTACCCTTCCTCTTCATATTCCTTTTAGACTTTTTGTTATTAGTAGTTATATTTTCACCAAAAGAGGGAGAAGGAGAATAAGTAGACTTCACAGATGCATAAGATAAAGGATCAACATCCATTCGATGCCCATGGCATAAGGTGCTTATCTGAAAATAATCAAGATCATTCGAGACATTCAGAGTGGTCCACAACCAAACCGATAGTCCTACATTCATCCCAGGAATTTTCAAAGTGGCCATCAAGGGGGCACCAACATTTCCAAATAAAATAAAAGCACAAGAATCCCCTTGGGCAGGGGTCCCTTGGTTGGTATCCTCAATAAAAAAATTCCATGACATTCCTATGCATGTGTTCATCCCTTGTGGAATTTTTCAGGTCTGAAAGAGTCTCACTGACTCTAGCGAACCAGCAGTATAAAAACCCACGCCTTCTAGGAGGTGGATTAATGATTTCAAGAGAAATACCAGGTGTCCTTCCTAACTATTGGAGTGGTTGGTCAACCACCTTAAATAAATGATCAAAAAGTGGTGATACAGACACAACCTAAGGCCAACTATACAAATAAACACTCCACTAAAAGGTCCTAAGAGAAACATCACAAACAAACAACTTCTTCAAAACATCAACCCAATTGGTTAAGGTCTTGAGTCCAAGGTGATGAAAAAGTGGAAAGGGACCTTCTGAAAACTAGCATGGGTTGATCAAGTCCCGATACCTTTGAACGAAGGAGTAAAAATCAGTTACCCCAACTTCCACTTACCAACCCTACCCAGTGAAAGTAACCCTTGCTTTGCAAGGAACCCTCTAGAGGTATTTATAGTGTGATACAATGCTTGCCTCAAGTACCATGGGAAACCCTCCATAGTCACCTTTGATATACCTAGGAAAAGTAACTAAGGGTGCCAAGTCACAGTCAGCATCCAGGGGGTACAGTGAATAATCAGGATTGAACATATGGGTAGGGTAGAAAAATTTGAAGCTATGAGAGCGCGGCCTCTTAGGGGGATATGGGAAATAATAAATCCCCCAAAATACGATCTCTCCACAATTATCGGTCAAGCCTCTGAGGGGTTATCTCCTAAACCCTTCCTTACGTGACCTCGTGTTTAACTCATGTGTTAGAGGAGGCTCATGGATATACTTATACGAAAATTGGATTTGATTCTCCCTAACTTAGAATCCCATGTTTTTTTATCGACTTTGGATATTTATCTCTCCAATCCTAGTCCAATACCCTAACCCTAAACTAGTTTTTGAGCCCTAGAAACAAAGTCTAGTACATTTTAAACTTAACATTCATTTTAGCGGTTGTTTTTTACTCAAAGGATATGGAAGTAAAATTGATGTTGTTTGAGACTCTTGAAAAATTGAAACTTATAATAACATTGGCAAAGAAAACCTTACACTAATTCTTCAATGAAAAATAGTTTCAAAAAATCAAAATGCATGAACAAAATTCCAAACCTTGAAAAGCAATTTTTTCTCTTTCTAATGCAAAACACACAATGTAGCCTTTTGAGAAAAAAAAAAAAAAAAAAAACACAAGAATTTTATTTGTTATTTTTCATTTGAAATGATTTAAATATGAGAAGAAAACAAAATCCTGTGCAAATATATTTTATTTTTCAAATATAAATCAAAACAAAGAAACATAAAGAAAGAAACCTAACTAGAAGCAAACTAGGTTTTTTGTTTTTTTCCTTCTTTATACCAAAGCAAAAACTAACAAAATATGTTAAAAGAAAGAAAAAAAAAATTATGTTTGAAAAATCCAAGTAAATAAAAAAAGAAAAGTATTGAACTCAAATACAAACTCAAGTTTCAAAAATGACAACAATAGCGACCACAACAACTGAGATCCTTAGAACAAGAATAGTCTTATAGTCAAGCAATCCAAGGGATAAAAGGGAGAAAAATATGGATTAAGAAACTTTGTTTTACATTAAAAATTAAGGCCCTACCAACCTCATATAGGCCAAAAAACATTTATGGACCAAACTCCCCAAACAAGCCAAAATATGGCTCCAAAAAGGCTGAAAAACAAGAAAAAAAATCACTTTTTGGAGGTGTATGTGACTGTCTCCACTATAGGTCACATGTATAATATTATGTACATTACGTAGATCACTTTAGGGAGCACATATGAGATTTGTATGTGCCTTTTCCTTCTATTGGGTGCATGTGTACGCGTTTTGGCCTTCTACAGGGCGTGTATATGACCCAACACTTACGTGTTCTTTAGCACGCATGTACACACTTAACTCCTATATATAAGTATTGTATGCACACACTTGTTATCAAAGGAAAGTATTTATATACTTATTAATACTTGGAAAAATTAGTTCCAAATCCCAAAACTCAAAGTTCAATAGAGAGATCAAAAGAAATCCAAAAAATAATGGAAACCAAAAAGAAAATCCAAGAATGACTCAGAATGATACAAGAACCAAACAATATTGATTTTCTTTATAAAAGTCAAACCAAACTACTACATGACTCAGTAATAAACATCAACAAAGTCTCAAATTCTCAAGAAAGACCCAAAATTTAACACACCCAACCCCTTAAGTACCTTTTAAGGGATGGGGTATTAAATTTTCTCTCTTCCTCAATCATCTCAAAGCCTATTCTAGAGACTACCCTCATCTTCTGCTCATCGAGAGCTTTCCAGTGACTATAACCATATTCAAAACTAATCTCTGAACTAGAAGTTACAGTCTCCCAAAATTTTCAGACTTTCATTTATTGAGTTAATCTTTAGTGCCACAAGGCGCCCACATGGTTCTCATCACTAGTGTCATCCGACATGGCACTAGCATGGCATTCACCACCTGAACTATCAGACTTCCTCGTTCATCAGTTCAGATATTTACCTCTTCTTTGGAGTCCTCCCATAGGATTTAGTATATTTCCTGCACCTAAACCACTCTGAAAGACTCTCTCCGACTACACACACTCTGACAAATCTAACCTACAGATCAAAAATCCCTGATTACTTCGGAGTCACCAACAATGACCCTTCTTCGGATCCAACAACACTTAGCTTATGTGGGTCCATCGAGGATCTATGAATAATATTGATCTCGCTTTCCACCTTCATCATTGTTTCCAATGTGTACTTATCTCCTAACGTGACATGTGGCTCAATATACACTTGACACATGGACACATTACAATGCACCACGTCACCATATAGTACAAAGGCTCGCTTGACCAGAGATTGGCATATGTCAATTTCTTATAAACTTATTAAGTTACTTAAACAATACTTTCTTAAAATACCACTCCTCATTATTTATTTATTTAATCCTCATTAGGGATAATTAGTCTTCACAAATTAATTACCCCACCCCGTAATTACATTTTTACTTAGCCTAAAATTCTGACTACCATTATGAAATGATTATCTTATAATTTAATTAATTATATTAGAACATAGTTATATTATGTTCTAATGTAATTAATTAAACTAGACTATAATATACTTAGTTTTATTAACCTTGATTAACATATAAATCAAAGAACCTGACTTATGACTTCACACCGTAATCTTCACGTAATTAT
>SNQJ01S0183267.1:0-12813 GCA_010110895.2 Picea sitchensis | reverse complement strand
TTTTTCTGCTTTAGTTGATCATGACCTCAAATCAACATACATGAAACTAAAAGTTTCACATGAATGCATTCAAGCATTCTTTCTTCATTGGTAACTAGGGTGTCGACATTCATGGCCACCCAATTCCTCTCTTTACCATTTTACAACATTGGTAGAGTATTGGAAATTCTTGCTTCCATAATGGGAAATCCATTTCCTACGCTCTCATGAAAACATGTATTTCCTCAATGTATTCAATTCAATGTTATTCTTATGAGCACTTTTGTTCCCAATCACTCTTGATTGGTTAATGTACCCATGACACTATTAGTTCATGAATTTACTTGCAAGGATATTAATCATCCTTAGCTACTAGGGATCCTCCCTCTCTCCTTCAAGTTCTTCTTTCCTGAATCATACCCTACTTGGGTATCAATGGCATACAATGGCCACTCATAATCACATGCTTATCATAAGATAATAAAATATCTCATAAGGTATTCTTACCCAACCCCTTCATGCCATATACCATACTAGTATGGAAAATATTTATACATGTCTGGCTGCCAACACACATTTCTGATTTTACCTCATCAATGGTGCTTCATGGGGACTCCCCAAAGTTCCTTCATCAATATTTCAATAGTAGACTTCTTGTATATATCTTCTTCTTGAGTTTATCCATCATTGGCAATTGTCTTCCCCAACAAATCCAATCTTTTCCTACACATGTATGCATTATCACAGTCACAATTATATTAGCTATCATGTTAGACTAAAATGCATGTGTCATAGCATTTAATCTCAGCAGAACAATTCCATATTTATCTCGGCATATTCATATGCACTCTACAACATCATTCCTTACTATATTTATGAGTGCAACCACAATCAAATTTTCAGTTATCTATAGAATATTGCAACCATCTATCATTCTCATGTCAAAACAATTACATGCATTAACATAACAATTTATCATCCTAAACAAACATAATACTCAACAAAAAAGGGGTTAAGGGACTCTTCCCTCTTTTTTAACTCCTCCTACACAGTCTATAACTTTTTGGTTCAGTTGAGTTATTTCCAAGGCCTCACTGCCTTTACTTAACATGGCTCAACCAAGCCTATTCATTTAAACATACTTATTTGTTTATTTTCCTTTTATTTCACAGTTGTTCCTTTTTTAGGTTTGTAATTATGTTAAGCAAACCAAAGTTTTTGGAGTAAGGAAAGTGTTTCTCCTTTCCTCCTCCTTTGCTTAAGAAATTTGTCCCTTTCGGGATCTTCCTACTCTATTCTTTGAGAAGTCTTAGTCAAGTTCACCTTGACCTTTCTTGGGTATATTAGCATGACACAACATCAAGGCTCACTCATAAATTAATTATGAATGTGTGTCTTATGCACATTTCCCAACCACAAAATCAGATTGGTCATCAATGTAACATACTCCGCCACCCACAAGCTGGGGTATGCTACCTTCAAGCCCACCCTTGGACTTCTTTCTTTTACCAATACCTTTCGAAATTAATAAGGATTCATAAAAGAAAATATATAACAACATCCATAGCAATAACCAACAAGCATGCATATTCTAAAGATTCAATTAAACGATAAATAAATACACAGCGGAATATATTCATATACATGTAAATAGTACCATAACAGAGAGCACTTATCTTTATAAAAGAAGATACCAACTGGTTGCAGACCAAGGACGTTCCACCCAACTACAGACACTATTGTTCCAAATCTCAACAGCAGTGTCACCCCCGAGCCAGGGCTATGAATTCACAAGGATGGTTCCAGAGTGTTACTTGGCTTCCCAAACCAGTCTCACAGGTTTTCCCATCACTCGCAGCAATCCAAGTAATCAGCTCTCTTCTACCTAGCATGTGTCACCCAAGAGAATGGACCCCCACCCTTCTCTACCATGCAGTCCCTCAGGTAGTCCTTCTCCTTCCAAGACTCCAGTGCAACTGGTCCAGAATCTTCATATTGGAACTCTCTGGACTCGCAGTTGTGAACAAAGTTGGACACATGCCAACGCATCTCAGACATGCAGGCCTCAAGTCAAGGCTGGATTATACCAACGACCTCTACAGCCAACAATACCATGGCTACTCTTTAGAAGTTTGTTTCCAACTCCCCCAAGCTAAGACACTGATGAGGAAGTATGAATGAGTGATAGGTAAGAATGTAATGAATGAACGAGTGAGTGAATGAATGAACGAGTGAACCCCCCAACCAGACCAAGGGTGGATTTAAGTAATTTGTGGGGAATCAAGAAACTTCTATCATTTCACAAGAAGCTCACATAACTGATCCACTCCCTTAGACAAAAGGGTAATTAAAATAGGAAATAAACATTTATTCCCTCAAGCCCCCTCTCTTGTGAAATCATAGCCCCGTATAACTCTAGTCCTTGTCCCTCTAAAAACAGCGATGTGTTTATTATTAATAATGATCAAAACATTACATTTCTTAGGCACACTGGCCTTTTCTAATTGTTTGCACCCTCTAGCCTCTTGACAATTAACAAAATACATTATTTAATATGGGGCTCAAAACCTAGGGTGTTACATCCCATCCCCCTTATTTTTCCTCGGTGCATATACAAAAATAGAGATCAAAATCTCAAAATTTATTCAAAAATTTGTGGGTACTCTTCCCGCATGGAATCTTCATGCTCCCAAGTAGCATCTTCAGGACCATGGCAGGTCCACTGAACTTTTACCATCTCTATAACTCGATTTCGGAGCATTTTGACCTTTTTATCCAATATCTGCATTGGTTGGACCTAAAAGTCTCCCTCTGTCTCTACATGAATCAGATGTCAATCAATAACATGGTTAGGATCATGTACATATTTCTTTAGCAAAGAGACATGAAATACATTATTCACATTCATGGAAGCAGGTAATGCAAGCATGTATGAAACTGACCCTATTTTGTCCAATATTTCAAATGGACCACAGAATCTAGCTGCCAGCTTTGTACAACTACCCAATTTCAAAGAGATTTTCTTGGGCTTCACTTTTAGAAGTACATGTTGTTGGCACAGGGGCAGACCCATGGTTCAACATTACAACAGCGCACCAACAAAACCCTAACTATCGTCCCTTTCGGAAACACCTGTGAAGCAAATGAAGTCTCACCCGAGGTAGAGGTAGGGGTGGTTGCAGGACTCTAATGTATACAACCTTGGCTGGGACATAGATCTGTGATTGTAAAACTTTAACAGAGCACTTAGCAGTTACAGCTCATCAATAATTACCTTTAGCTTATAGTGCAAATAAACCCTAATAACAGAACGGTGTAGTATTCACATAGATCCAATATAATCAAGCACTAAGCACATCAACATAGGTTAGATCTACCATTCATTCACATTATTTAGCACTAATCTATTATATCAGATTCATCTAACATACATCAGCGCACTAAGAACTTAATCACATAAACAAGAGAACACCCAAAACGCACAAAGCAACCACAACACAGGATATACGTGGTTCACCCCCTCCCTGGGGCTACGTCTACTAATTCTTCTTCTCTTTATTGTCTTTTGTCAATATTCTACCTACACAGAGCCTTGAGATATTACTTTGCAGAGGATAGGAGATCTACACACTTCGCTAGATCCTCCTTCCCTGAGTTAGATCACAAAGCCTTCCACGGTCTCTTACGATCACTTTCACTTAGCCCTGCAAGTTTTACACGGTATCCACAAAGCAATTACAATTACCACTTGCACTTAGCACCTAGAATCACATAGATGTCCCCTTTCCCTAGCACTTAGAAAGGTATCAATCCCCTTCCTACATCACCTAGACATCTATTTATACATTACAAAATCAGACCTAAACATGGGTAAACCCATGGGCCGACATTCCCATACCTGTTACATAAGCCCAAAACCCAAAAATCCCTAAAAAGGGGTCAAGATCCCACAATCTCCGCTTTGACTTGTGCTCTTCCTTCGATAGACTGTCAAAGTCCCAAAAGTAGGTCAAACATGACCATGGATCCTCAAAACTTGGTCAAGGGCCAAAAGGCCCCCAACACTCACATGTGACTCATCCCGAGTCACTCTAGTCTAGGTAGCTCTGCTTCAAAATCCTCGAGCTTGGCTCGAGCTGCTTCGACCTATTTTTGTTCCATGGCCTCTTGTTTGGTGAACTCTTGGACTACTTCTTTGTTGATAGGTCTCTCTAAGTATTGTTCAACTAAAGTGACGACTTGCTCCAGTTCTTCTCCTCGGCCTTCAATCTCTGCGAATAGTTGGCAAGCCTCATACTGTATTGGTTGGAGCCTCTGATTCACTTCCATGACTTTGCTCTAAATGGTGTGGACCTATTGTTGAGCAGTGCGTTGTTCTTGGGATCGCTTCATCCTCTCAATGGCTGACAGGGGTTTCAACTGTGCCTATATTGTTTATGCTTGTTGCTTTGCCTCCTGGAGCTATGACTCCAGTGCCTTTAATTCAGGATACTCAGTGAGTCACTCATAATTCTAGGCACTGTGATCACTTAGTTGTTTACATTCCATGGTGAGGGCCTTGATTCTTTCAAATGTGCTTCAAGTAGTTGCTTCTCTTTGATCTCGTGCATCCGGCAGAGTGTTGAGCATTGTTTGTATCTTTAAGTCTGTTATTATTTGTTGCAGTTGCTAGATAACTTCTGCGAGTTGTGCTACTTGATGCTCCACTTGATCTTATTCCTTTGGCTCTAAGCCCGTCATAGAGTGAAGTGCTTTGTTGACTGCATCTTTGACTCCAAGTTGTTCTATGAGCAATTGTTCTTTTTCTTGCTTGGCCTGTACCCTCTCTTCTTCAAACTTGGCTTGAAGGTCCTCCTTCTCCTTTTGTGCAACCCGGCATTGCTCTACTATTTCTTCTTGGGCTTGTTTAAGGGTTCTTGTTGCTTGGTATTTCTCATCTTGTGCTCGACGAATGTGAGCTTCGGTTGCATTAGCTAGTATGCAGAGTTGGGTAAGCTCATATCCCAACTCTAGTTCTTTTGATGGTGGGGGCGTAGTGGATACTGCGTGGCTAGATTGAAGGGGTTGTTATACCCCTCTGAGTTCAACTTCGATTCTATCGTACATCTCCTCCTGCTTGGCTTCATTTTTCTGCAAGATGTCCTATGAGGCATATGCTATAGTTGTGATGATGAATTCGAAGTCATCTACAATGAGCACAGTCTGCATCTTAGTCAAAGTGTCTCTGGATTTCTTTCGGGAAGTGGGTTTCATGGGGGAAACCTTCCTTTTCTTCAAGGGATCAGCCTCATGAACAGGATCCTTAGGCGGTGTTACTTCACCTTGATTCTATTGATATTCTCTGTCATTTGTCTCTTCTACTTCGTCATCACCCCCTCGGTGAGGTGATACTGAAGCAGTTTCTCCCGATGCACTGCTCAAGTCTTGGACTTCTTTGGTCTTCTTTCTTCTATTTATTCCAATTGTGTCGTGTTCTTTGTGAGCGGCCGCCAAGCTGTCAAGTTTGGTATCAAACATCTATACAGGGTCAGTAGGGATGAGGAGCTCTGCAGACCAGTCCTTGTTTATCTCTTTGATGTCCTCCTTCATGAGCTTATAGTATGACTAAACTTCCTCTTTACGGTTGTCTGCTCACGCAGTGATATAGATGAAGTGTCAATCTGTGCGGAACTTTGTGAGAGGTCTGAACCAGTACAGGGTGTTTAGTGTCATGCGAGGGATAGTTTTGATGGCCTTCTTCAGTTGGAGATAGTATGTGTGGAAGACTGCATTCGACTGACACTGTTTTCCCATATCGCTCGAGTACCAAAGCATGGTGAACTTCGCAGCGAGCGGCTCGAACGGCTCGATTTCCGGGAAGCTCACACCTTCCGGCAACTCCCAAGCGGTAAATGAAATGAGGATCAAGACCCATCTAAAGTGGAACTCATAGCCCTGGTCCTGAGCTTCACGGTAGTCTAATTCCAACTGGTTGACCAAGTACTTCACCCAGTTCATCTAGAGTCCTTCTACACATTTCTCAGTGAGGTCAACAACGAATCATGTGACCTGTGTAGGTTTGTTCTTTCTTACGATCTTTCCTACGATCAGCTAGAAGGCCAGGCACACTGCACCATTCTAGATGGAAGTTACCTTATAGCCTCGCGTCCCCTTTTCTACATCACCATATGTGTCTTAGATATTTTGTGCCAATGCGCGATCTATAGCCTTTCCTGGGTAGAAGTCCTGCAGGTTGGGTCCTTACATGCTCAATCTAGTGATCTTATGGATCAATGTCGAATCGACTGTGATGTGTCAGTCTAGCCATAAGTAGCTGCCATGGTAACATGAGAGAAGGATCTTAACACACGCGTTAACCTTCTGGTGCCTTCCAAAGTGCGGAATATTCATTACATTCAAGAGGGTGGATTGTTCGAGGTTCATAGTCCACGGCTGGGGGATTATTTTTGAGTTCTTCCCCTTCGTCCTAGTCAACTATTTATAAGGAGCAAGCATGATATGGTTCTTGCGGTCTCCTAGGTTGAAGTCACTGAAATTCAATGTCTCGATCTTATCCTGCTACGTTCTAACTGCATGTATCCCCTTCGGAAGGTACGTAGTAACCATGGTGTAATCAAAGTCCATCGGGACACTGTCATGACTCGCCGCGTCGGCCAGAGGCTGGATGTAGTCTAGTAAGATGGTCAGGATTAACTTCATGTTGGCTAGGTCATCTTTGTGCTTGATTCTCTTCTCTGTTTTTGGTAGGGATGGTCCAAATCCACGAGAAGTTGAAGGAGAGGCTTTCACTCCTCTCATCAATGATGCTTGAATACATCCAGACAATACTTTCTCGGCCATGAGATCGATGAGAACTTCTTCAATGGCTTTCTCTGCAATGCTGAGCTCGTTCGACATGAACTCTTATATAGGATAACTCGGGTGGATGAATGAGTGTGCAATGCAATGGAACAGGTGTCAATCTCAATAAACAAAGTGTGGTAGCAATGAGTTCGCTTGAATACAATTTGCAAAAGTGTTATCGGTGCAATAGTCGATGGACTAAGTAGACACGATGTAATGGATCTCTCCAATGGATGAGAGGTCTTCATCAATGTGGTTCTATTCATTGCGGCGCGGTCCCAATAGTCTGATGGCGAGTCTTCGAGCCATTACTTTTGTTCTAATCGTTCGGGTCATCGGGCTAACGGTTATAATTCTTTCAACAGTTATATTGCTTCACCATGGAAAAGTGCCATGTTGCGTTATTCTGATATCCCGACGAAGTTCCAGTCTTGCAAACCTTCCCTCTTTGAAGTCCCTTCTAGGACCTTCTGTAACTTTTCTATCTTTTCTCTCTTCTTACTAATTTTTCTAACCTTCTTCCTGGTGATCTTCGTCTCAATATTCCTCTTTCCATTATGATTCTTATCTCCTTTTGGCATAGTAAATTTGCGTTGTTGAGATTCTTTCATAGGGTCGGAGAGTAATACGTCTTCTCTCTCTGGGGTAGGTACTTCAGTCTTCTATGAGTCTTCTTGTGTTATTTTAACTTCGATATCTGAGTTTCTGGTTCTAAGTAGCTTCGATATGTTCTCTTGTTCTTCAATCAAGTGTGTTATCCTCCTAGTCATGAAATCTTTTAATTCTTGTCTCTTCTGCTCTAAGACTTCCTCTTCTTTTCTTTTGGCCTGATCCTTTTCAATCCAAGATTTTCCTAGTAATATATCAAATGGGGCCTTGTTCTCAATAAATTTAACAATCTCAAAATATTCTTTTGTCGAAGTTCCATGAGCACTCATAGATATCTGGGTGAGTCTTCCACATAGGGTTATCAGCTTTCCTCTAAATAATCCTATTCCTCCCAATGAAGGAATCATAGCAGGCTTTCCTAAAGTTTCCCAAGTTCTTTATGTCATGATATTCACCTGTGTTTCTTCATCCAGAACACAGTCAATGTCGAAGTCTCATATTCTTGCTTCTATGCATTCTTTTTCTTTGAAGATCTTTGATAAGTTGATATTTATGTGATTATTTAGGGTTTCTTTCATTTGTAGTAATACATTCTCTGATTCTTTATGGGGTTCTGCCATGGTCTCAGTTTCGTAACCTTCCTCGAGGTTTTCTTGTCTCATATTCATTCTGTCAAGCTTAGCAATCATTCTAGGGAAATCTAAGACTTCATGATCGATAGCTTTACAACAAAAACAACTAGGTCTTCTACCAGGGAATTCCTTAGAAAAATGTCATGGTCTTCTACAACTGTAAAAAAGAGTTAGTCTTATTTTTCTTTGAAATGATCCCCATTCTTTCATGTACTGCGCACTAGGATAGTAGCTAACCTGCAAAAAAATCTTTCTAGGATCCTGCATCCATTTTTTATTCCAAACATTATTTCTATGCATACGAATAACATATCTTTCACTAATTTTGTCAGATCTACTCATATCAAACCTTCTTTCATCTAGTTGTGCCCTACTTTTCAAACTAGGACAAAATTTATCTAACATACCTAGATCCATACTTTTGAAACAAGAATTTCCACTTATCTTGTTTTTTAAATCAAAACTTTCCATTGTTCTTACCTTTATCAGAGCACAAAGCTTTTAGGTCTTACCTCTTTTCTTCATATCTGACTCTTCTTCTTGGCACAGAGATTCACAGGTCAAGTAGAATATTGCGCACTAGGGAAACAGATCTACGCACGAAGCTTTCTCTTTTCTTTAGTTCCCAGCAATCACAGTTCCAGTCCCGGCAACAAAACCATTTGTTGGCACAGGGGAAGACCCAGGGTTCAATGCTACAACAACGCACCAACAAAACCCTAAATACCACCCCTTTCGTCAACACCTGCGAAGTAGATGAAGTCTCACCCGAGGTAGAGGCAGGGGTGGTTGTAGGGCTCCGGTGTTTGCAACCTTGCCTGGGACACAGATCTGTGATTGTAACACTTTAACAGAGCACTTAGCAGTTACAGATCATCAATATTTTCCTTTAGCTTACAGCGCAGATAAATCCTAATAACAAAAAGGTGCAGTATTCACACAGATCCAATATAATCAAGCACTAAGCACATCAACATAGGTCATATCTAGCATTCATTCACATTATTCATCACTAAGCTATTATATCATATTCATCTAACATACATTAGCGCACTAAGCACTTAATCATATAAACAAGAGAACACCCAAAATGCACAAAGCAACCACAACACGGGATATACGTTGTTCACCCCCTCCCTGGGGATACGTCCACCAATTATTCTTCTCTTTATTGTCTTCTATCAATATTCTACATACACAGAGCCTTGAGATCTTACTCCGTAGAGGACAGGATATCTATGCACTTAGCTAGATCCTCCTTCCCTGAGTTACAGCAAAAATACTTCCACATTCTCTTACGATCACTTGCACTTAGCTCTGCAAGTCTTACATAGTATGCACAAAGCAATTACAATTACCACTTGCACTTAGCACCTAGCATCACATAGATGTCTTCTTGTCCTAGAACTTAGAAAGGTATCAAGCCCCTTCCTACATCTCCCAGACATCTATTTATACATTACAAAATTGGGCCTAAACACGGGTAAACCCATGGGCCGACATCCCCATACCTGTTACATAATCCCAAAACCCAAAAATCCCTAAAACTGGGCAGAGATCCCACGATCTCCGCTTCGACTTGTGCTCTGCCTTCGATAGCCTGTCGAAGTCCCAAAAGTAGGTCAAACATGACCACGGATCCTCAAAACTTGGTCAAGGGACAATACTAGCAATATCCCTCATGTAAACCTCTGCAATATTAGTCGTTGTATGTGTTGTTTTTAGAGGAACAAAATGAGAAGCCTTTGTTAATTTGTCAACCACTACCATGATTCAATCATGTTGTCTTGTTGTCTTGGGTAATTTAGTTATGAAATCAATGGTTATCACTTCCCAGTTCTTCTCTGGGATTGGTAATGGCTGCAGCTAACTTTTTGGGTGCCTATGCTCAGCCTTCACTTTCTAACATTCCATACATCGAGTGATGTAATCAACAACATCCCTTTTCATTCCCGGCCAAAAGAATTGACTTCTTACTGCTGTAATTGTTTTTTGGTAATTGGGATGTCCAGCATAAGGAACATCATGCATTTCCTTCAATACCAAATTCCTCAGTTCTCCAGAACTAGGAACATAGATTCTATTCTTATGCATAAGTAATCCATCTTCCTTTATCTCATACTCCTTTATTTTTTGTTGTACATCTCCTTGTTGTAATCATTCCTTTATCTGTAGGTAATTTTGATATGTAATAAGAACATCTAAATTTCTTCTCTTCAAGTTTAACTGATGCATACTGAAGGTAGTAGCATGCATGAGATGCACTCTTCTACTAAGTGCATCGGCAAATTTATTCTCTTTTCCTTTGATATGCTTGATATCGAGGTCATATTCACTTAAAAGTACCAGCCATCTTGTTTTCCTGGAATTCAAGGTACATGCCTTGAATATGTGGAGGCATTATCTCATGGGGAAGAGATTTGAATTAAGAACATAACACATTGGACAATGGAAGCAAGATCTGAGTCATGCGTTGCATTGTTCCTCTCATGTTCCTTAATCTTTCTAGACTCATAACCAATGAAATGTCCATTTTGCGTGAGGACTCCCCCAAGTCCTTCCTTACATGCATCTGTACATACCAAAAAACTTTCATTTGGGTCAGCAATCTTTAACACCGGTGCACTATTAAGTAATTCCTTCAATAGATTAAAATTATCTTCACACTTAGGTTTGCATTCAAATTTAGTTCCCTTATTTTTCAAAGAAGTGATGGGATGAGAAATCTTAGAGAACCCTACTATGAACCTTCTGTAGTAACCAGCTAATCCCATGAAAGATCTGAATCCTAACACATTTATGGGTGGTGGCCAACCTCTAATGGCTTCAATCTTATCTAGATCTACTGATATGCCCTGCTCTGAAATAATGTGTCCCAAGTAATGGATCTTCTTTTGATAAAAAGAACACTTACTTAGATCGGCATACAACTGATGTTCTCTCATCACTTGCAATACCAGTCTTAAGTGATGTTCATGCTCCTCTTCAGACTTGGAATACATAAGTATGTCATCCAAGAATACTATGAAAAACTTATCCAAATAATTTCTGAATATGCCATTCATCAAGCACATTAAGACAGACGATCCATTGGTCAGTCCAAATGGCACCACTACAAATTCATAATTCACATACCTAGTTCTAAAGGTTTTCTTATGAATGTCTTCTTCCTTGATCCTTACTTGATGGTATCTTGACCTCAGGTCAATCTTTGAAAATATATTTTCTCCTCTTAGATGATCAAAGAGGTCATCAATTCTGGGTAGAGGATACTTGTTCTTTATAGTATACTTATTCAGTTGTCGAAAGTCAATGCATAGCCTCAAGGTTCCATCCTTCTTTTTGAAAAAAAGTATTGGTGCTCCCCCAGGTGAAACACTTGGATGTATGTACCCTTTCTTCAACAATTCGTTCAACTTCATTTGTAATTATTTTAACTCTGGTGTGCTCATTTTGTAAGGTGTTTTTGACACCGGGGCAGATCCTGGCACTAAATCAATTGAGAAATCTATCTCCCTTCTTGGTGGAAACCTTGGTATTTCTTGGAATACATCTTCAAATTCCTGTAGTACCGAGAAATCTTCAAGGCTTGGACCCTTTGTATTTTATGGCTCTTCCACATGAGTTGCATACAATTGACATCATTTTCTAAAACATCTCTTCAACTGTAAGGCTGAAATATCCCTTATAGAGATGGGTCTTGGAACGCCTTTCACAATGTTATGTTTTCCATATCCATCGAGACAAGTAAATGTCTTTCTATGACAATCTAGGACAACATGATTCTTGTCCAACCAATCCATTCCAATTAGAATATCATAAGACCCCAAGGGTATGATATTAATATCAAAACTAGTATTCACACCATTAAGACTTATGGAACAACTTTTGACCATATCATGGAATCTCCTTTTGGTTCTAGTGGCTAATTGAACTGAACTTGATTTTCCAAGCTTACTTTTCACCAAATGTAATCTATCCACTATTTTAGGATCAATGTAACAATGAATTGCTCCTGAATCAATTAAAATAGCAACAGGTTGATTTATGATCTTAACTTCCACCTCGATCATATTGGATTGGTACTCTTCTTGTCAATCATCTAAAGCTGCATAAATTATTCCCATATCTTCAAATTTTGTAGCCTCTTGGATGTTCTGCACAGTCTTTACTCTATTCTTTGTTAGGAACCAAATATCAATATAGCATAGAAAAACCTCAGAATAAGTACTCAACGCCTTGAAAAAGAGAGAAATTCAAATAATAAGCCTTTTCGAGGGGGCAACCTCCTTATGCCCACATAAATGTCCCAATACAAGATGATTCCAAATGAAAATGTATCCTTGGTATATATAGGATACTAGGAGGTATAATTACAATTAATGGACTAAAGCCGACATAAATAAAATAACATTACTAATGTAATATGCCCCAATTAAGGGGTAATGAGCCACTATTTAGGGCTTAACATGCCCCTCCCCTTGAGATAAGTGTTGTCTGCAACACTTGAGTAATTCTAGATACTTCTGTATAAAATACTCATCTTCCCAAGTGGAATCTTCAACTAGTAGTTTCCTCCATTTAATCAAATACTCTGAAATGGATCTATTCCTCAGTTGGTGAATTCTTGGGTCAGTGATGGCTTTAGGCTCCAATATGATTTTTCCTTCCTCGTCAAGTTCCAGCAATATAGTTTGAATTGGGATCTTGTCACCTATAACCTTCTTTAAGCATGAAACATGGAAAACTA